>CAXITT010000597.1:142855-158832 GCA_964033795.1 Lymnaea stagnalis | reverse complement strand
GGGGGGGGGGGGGGGAGGGAGTTAGTACGTCATTGCAAGACAGAACAGACTGATACCAGATGTTTGTAATGTTTACTAGAACTATTAAATTTAAAAAATAAATAATACTAACACTTTTTTTCTATTTTCAAAACTTCATTATGCATAAAAACATGTCCTTAAAAACAAGATATTTTATCCTGTCAGCCCACATAGTTTCTCCTGTCAGCCCACATATTTTCTCCTGTCAGCCCACATATTTTCTCCTTTCAGCCCACATATTTTCTCCTGTCGGCCCACATATTTTCTCCTGTCGGCCCACATATTTTCTCCTGTCAGCCCACATATTTTCTCCTGTCGGCCCACATATTTTCTCCTGTCAGCCCACATATTTTCTACTGTCAGCCCACATATTTTCTCCTGCCAGCCCACATATTTTCTCCTGTCGGCCCACATATTTTCAAATGATGTCAACCGAAATAATTGTGCCATTTTTAAAAAAAATTTTAAATCAGATAAATCTAATACTATCTCCTTGTTTTAGTTTGTGCCATAACATTATTTGAATCAGTATCTTAGATCAGAGTTTCTCAAACGGTGGTCTGTGGACCGGCGGCGGTCCGTGCGCCCTACTTTTCCGGTCCGCTCAACAGGAATATTTTTTGTCCAATAAAAAGAAAATGTAATTTAATGACTTTGGCACCGATCCCTGATGCAATTTCAAAACACCGGTCCGCCTAACTTAAAGGTTTGAGAAACGCTGACTTTGATGATTTGTTTTTAAATTCAAGATTATTTAAATCCCACATTCTTTCATTCACATTTAATGGATACGAGTATTCAACAAGAGAAGATCTCATAAATGATCATTTTTTTTTCATTTATTCTTGAAAGAACTGAAGCTGATGCAATAATAAAAACTTTGGGGAAAAATTGGAAAACCTTTCTTTGACTTATCACAGTAATATCATAAGAGACAAATTCCCAATGACCAACATCATGTCTAACCTGCTTCGGCCCTCGTCCAAAAATGGCGGCGAAAGACACCCGGATGTAATTAACTTGACCGGCGTGTCCAATCCGGTGTCAGGCAGCTAGTGACGTCCTCCAAACCGTCAACAATGGTCATCATCGCCGGCCAGCAAAGGTCAGCCGTTGTATTAATGCGCCGATCGGATGTTCATCTATTTTAGGAACTACGAGCTCATTATCAGAAAGCTCCAGAAGTGTCGGAACGACATTTTGATCTCATTTCAATCAGAAAAAAAAAAATGAAATGAGTTATGAGCAATCACTCAGACTATCTAGGGTAAAATATTTCAATAGAATTTTTTTCTTCCTGCCGTAATGTGCCTTTGAGTTTAACCATGGTGTGGGTGAATGCAGCTTAAAACCATGTTGGCCACGATAATATAGAAACATTTATTTTGATGTCTCGATGGACCATCTTAGCAGAGGTTGATCATTTAATGATTCATAATATAGATTACCATTTTACAGAGACGTTTTATGATTTATTTTATACATTTGAGATATAAATGCCGGCATGTATTGTGTACAGACAGGAAATATACACTTTTTTTTTGTATATTACTTCTATCAGCAGCACTCATTTTTATGGAAGCTTTCATGTGATTAAATAGATACATATTTAGGGCCCTTTCAAATGTTCAGTTCACACGATCAAATTTTCATCAAATTTCTTTTTTAGCTTACTAATAATGCGTTCAAAAATAAATTTGACGAAAATTTGAAGAAAATTGGACGAAAATTCAAATCAAATTGGACGAAAATTTGATCGTGTGAACTGAGCATTTAAGATGCATTCATTTTCATGGAAGCTTGTTTAGGACTACATAGATACATATTTAGCGCACAGTCCTAAAAGCTCGACTCATCTGGTTTTGTAACATAACTTCCAGGACGGCAAGTTAAAAATGTAACAATAGATCACCATGTTGAAATGAAGTGTAGATATCCCTTGGTTTAGGGCCCTGCGGGAGTGTCATCTTCCATATCGTTACACTGCTTTTGGTCTATTTTTTTCTCCAGATTTACCGTACAGGATTGGGTCATAGTTTGAGAACTCTTGATGTTGGCACCACGCGAACGTGCAGCGATCAGATCGTGTAGCATTTTTCCGTGTGTCGTGTGTCGTGTGTAGCTGCTCGTGTAATCATGTAATAGAGTTGTGCCGCCGGAGATGCACTTAGTTCAAAGACGGTGTTGACACGATCGTGTCATCTTTGGAGAGAACTCGGGGTAAATAGATTAGGGCTTACCGCTTCGACATTCCATCAAGGGACCAGGTCATGGCGGCTTTTGGACCATGTTGATGAGATGAGATGAGTGAGGTGGGGGGGGGGGGGGGGGGGGGGTTTGCCACTGATTGATAGTGAAAGTGTCAGAAAACGGGAGAAGAAAGAACGAAATGACTGATCGCGTTTTCATCCCTCGGTGGATCAAGTTGTATCTATTAGCTAGATCTGTCTTAATTTTATTAAAAGGTGAAGAAAGATTCGGTTGAAGTGGCCGTGGTTCTATATAAAACTCTATTTTGCCATCTTTCTTTCATTCTTTCCTTCTTTTTTCCCTTGGTTCCTTCTTTCATTTCCGTTCTTTCTTTTTCGTTACTTCTTTTTTTCTCTTATTTTTGTCTTCATTCCTTATTTATTTTCAATTCTTTCTTTATTTCCCATCCTTTCTTTCTTTGTTACTTTTTTTAAAAACTTTGTCCTTCCTTCCTCCTGTTTTTCTTTTCATATTTCCTTCTAACCTTTATTTTCTTTTTTTTTTCTCGTTCTTTCTTCCTTTCATTCTTTCTTTTTTCCCGCGTTCCTTCTTTCTTCTCCATTCTTTCTATATTATTTCTTTTCCCTTCTTTGCTCTTTGTTTGTTTGTTTCTTTCTTAAGTTCTGCTTATCTTTCTCTTTATTTTTTTTTCCTTTCATTCTTTCATTGTTTATTTTAATCATTGGCTTCTACTTTCGTCTGTATTACAAAAATTCGATCTACAAAGTTTTTTTTTTATGTATATCACTTCCGATTAAAGATAACAATCCTAAATAAATCCATGCTCTACTTAAGAAACCTTGTTGACAAAACTCCAAATTTAGCCCTTATTTCTGTTATCGGCAAGTTAAGTATAGCTAAAAAAATGTTGTCAAACGCCAGTTCTCATTATTTTATCCTTAAACAGTCGCCCATCATTCACCGACGATGCATTTACCTTCATGTTGTTTTAAATCAAACTACGTGACCAAATTAAATAAATGCTACTTTTTTAAGGTGGATTCAATACAAAAACAGGAAGACGAATCTCCTAAATTGGTAATACTAGAAACAACAGAAGATAAACGTGTTAATGAAAATATAATTTAGAGAGTGCTTGAGATGATTATTCGCCGAAATATGATGACTTCTTTAAGAAAATCCTATTACAGAAATATGGCCACGTGCTGGATGGCACGTGACATGATCTAAACAACGTTTCTTCTGTCCTATTTTTTAGTTGAAAAGTTCAAAATTGTTTTCCACTACTCGGATTTTGCTATAAATAGAATTGAACATGTGACGTTAATTAGTTTCTCGCCATCCATGACTGGCAGGCATGACAAATACTTTAACCGGGGCAACTACTTTTGAAATTGTAAATTATGGAATGCTCTGATGTTGTACTTTAGAGGGGTAACACGTTGAGGTTTGTCAACAAACAGGAAACCAGTGTATAGTGATTTTTTTTTACAGAAATGCATTTTGTGTACATACGTGAAATATACACTTTATTATATGTGTTGTTAGTCCTTAAGCTTGAGCACATCCATAAAATTTGGGCACATACGAGATTATGTGTATATAAAACAGATTTATACACTCATAAGAGATTTGATTTCCATTACGAGAGTGCAGAAATATATGATTTATGTACGGGTTAGGTTTTGCGTACAGTTTGTGTACACTAAGATGAGATATTTCTGAAGCAATCTTGGCATCTGCTATAGAGACCATATCTCCAATAAACAAGTGAAAGAAAGGATTCATCAAGCAAATGGGGAGTACGATGACCTCCCGGTGACTGTAAAAAAAGCGCAAACTGGAATGGTATGGCCACATGACAAGGAAACAAGGGCTTGCCAAAGAAATATTGCAGGGCACCACAAGAGGGGGGAGAAGAAGTGGAAGACAGAGAAAAAGATGGGAAGATAACAGCAAAGAGTGAACGGGACTAAAACTAGGCGAAAACTGCTGTGTGACGTGCAGAACACAGGGAGGAATTGAGGGTGGTAGTTTTCATGTCATCTGTGGCGCCCCAACGGTCCAATGACTAAGGGACATGATGATGATGATAATGATTGTATACACAAATGAATTATATTTATATCCATGATATATGTATATAAACAGATTTATATACTCATTCGTGATTTGATTTCAACTACAAGGGTGTTTGCTCGAGAATTTTTAACATACAAAAATATTTTCAGTGAAAACTGCTCATAATAGAATATATTTATAGTTTATTATGTTGCTATGCGATGGTTTGAAAATCACAACATAATTTTAATAGTGCGTCAGTCAAAAAAAATTTTTTTTTTTTTTTAAACCTCAAAACTGACTTCAACACTTAAAATAAAAATATTTTTTGTGGTTGGGAACCTTAAAATTCATCAGAAAAATTGTATCATCAAATAAAGAAACACTCAATGATTTAATATACATATATATATATATATATATATATATATATATATATATATATATATGAATGTCTATATGTATATCCTATATGCGNTATATATATATATATATATATATATAAATGAATGTCTGTATGTATGTCCCATATGCGCTCCTACACCGTTCATGCGATTACGATAAAATTTTGATTAGTGGTTGTCCACAAGCCGGCGCATTTTTCTGATTCATTTCAACCCTTTTAAAATATTACGTTTCGGGGCGTTGGCCCTAAAGTCGTTTTTTTTTTATTAGGTATGTAAAAATCAATTTCCTTATGCGCTCCTATACCGTTTAACAGAATGCGATAACACTTTGGTGAGATGTTATGCGCACGGCCGCAAATGTTTTTTTTGAATTATTACAATCATTTTAAAATATTCCGTTTTGAGACAGGGGCCCTAAATTCGTTTTTTTTCTAAAATGAACTATCAATATAATTTCAAACCTTATGCGCTCCTTTACCATTCATGCGATTAAAATTTTGGTGAGTTGTTGTCCACACGCTAGCGCATTTTTCTAAGACATTACAACCAGTGTTTCCATCAGCCATCTCTCCAGGGGGGTAGTGCTTCTAGGGGGAACTCAAGAGACCCGACCCCCCCCCCCCACCCCACACCCCACGTAGCATATTTGGTATAAACAATAGAACGATTATATATTGTCTAAATTCAAAAACGACTAAACTATCATTTTAAATAGTTTTAAAGAGAATCGGAACTGGTGCCTTTATTCGATTACTATTAGGGGAATCTAGTTACTTAATAATTCAGTAAGAGTACACAAAAATTACTATTTCATTTAGCTCTAATTTGGCATATTATTAGATGTCAACGTAATATTTACATATCCTTGAAGACTTGAAAACAATGTCGTTAAGGGCCTAACGAGTGTGGATCACAAAAACAACCACCCAAAAATGGGATAACATCACTTGTTACCACGGACATGTGCTATTACCTGAAAGTAAGATCACCGACATGGTCGATTCTCAGGAAAGCGATTGTTCGTTTCTAAAGGAGACGTTGCTCTACAAGACGCCGCCATCCAGAAGTCATTGTGGGTGAAAACATCGCCTGCCAGGATCTCGGGGAAGTTCATTAAAACGCTGGTGTATTCCCCGCAGACGTGCGCCTGTCTGTCTGGACACTCGCTTGACGGAGGTTGGGGCTTATTAATGGAATGTCAAAACCGAATAAATTGACACAGATCTGTCGCTGAAATCAAACACTGTCTCAAACCCAAGCAAGACAGCCATCGTGATCAGATGAGACGTTTTCAATTTATTTACACTATTTTATAAATTATACATACTTTTAAACAATCATGGTTACAAATGAGAATGATATCACTTTAAATGTAATGAGGGCTTAAACAAAGAATACATTAATTAATTAACCATTTGAACTTTCGTTTAAGTAAAGTGACGTTGCTAACCATTATGTGCGTTCAATATTGTTTCAGAAGACATCACATGATTTATAATGAAAATAAACTGCATTGTGTAGGTGCATCGTCCTGTATATATTTAAATGTACCAAAAAATCTTAAACACTAAAAAAATGAGGTTACTGTGTAATATTTTCATAATTAATTGTATCAAGGGTCGCATTCTTAAAATGCGCTTAAATAAGCATCTAAAAACAACACACACACAAAAAGCGTTGCAAAATTAAATCCTTGTAGATGAAACTGTGCTTTTCCAACAACGACCTAGTTAAGATAGCTTTCTAAGGTGTGACCTCAATAAAACTTTTGTGCTCTTATTTTGCTGGTTAATTTTACTGTTTCTAGAAAACGTTGCAATTATTTAACCTGAATATTTGTTGAAGACGATGGAAAACAAAAATAGATTCGATTGTTAAAAAAAAAAAAAAGAAAAAAAAAAAAAAAAAAAAAAAAAAAATATTTTGCTGGTTAATTTTACTGTTTCTAGAAAACGTTGCAATTATTTAACCTGAATATTTGTTGAAGACGATGGAAAACAAAAATAGATTCGATTGTTAAAAAAAAAAAAAAAGAAAAAAAAAAAAAAAAAAAAAAAAAAAAATACAATTATAAAAAAAAAAAAAAAAAAAAAAAAAAAAAAGAAGAAACAATAATTCATTAGGATCTTTTTTGGTTCCCCGTGGAAAAAAAAATCGGTTTGAAATAAGGTGAAAATGTATCGTTTGGTGTGTGCTTGCAGGACTCCATTATCAACATTCTCCATGGGTAATCCCCAGAGGCGTGGGTAAAATATGGCCACTGTCCTGCAACGTGAACACCTATCCCGTGGCCTGGAGGGATTGACCACCTTTGAGAATGGCTTTAGAGAAAGGTCAATTAGTTTTGGTGACTGAGTAATATTTCTGTGGAACGTACAGAAAGAGGGGGGGGGGGCTGTGTGCTAAAGCAATGCTCCTGGGACATTGCGATGGGTCTGGGACATGGAACGTGCATACATTATCTGGGAACACGCCTCGATCATTAGGTGTAAAGAAACAAGGAAACAATAGATTTTGCCTTAAAACGGTTGAGATAAAAAACTGTCAAGCTCAGTGATCAACCAAAATAAATGTTTATCGTATTTCACATGGGCGGATTTAGAAGTGCCTATGAGCTAATGTTTACCTCTAGGGAACTTTTAACTGCAATTTATCACATCATCAAATCTAGCGTAGTTTTACATAGAGCCTGATTTAATATGCTATTTATATCATTGGCCCATCTTGTGATTTTATCCCTTTTGTTTTCTTTCTTGAGTTACCTGATTCATTCATAGGCACCAAAATAGTTTCTCCGTGGTATAAAACACAGAGGTTTTATGTAAAATTATGTTGTGTTTTTTTTAAAACTAATTACTTTGTTAAATAAACACAGAATGTATAAGAATAGCTATGACAGCCTTGACACTAAAATTAATTTAAACATTTAAACAAGTTTTGGTGATAATTTTAATAAATCTTAAAAAAAATATATATAAATTCTCAACCAGGCGGAGAAAATACACGTGGAGTCGATTTTTATTTTTCTGAGCGGTATACCACAAGCTATGAACCCTTCGTATGGGTGGTGGGGCGGATGGGGCTTTATTTGGGGCAGAGACATCAGATAATTAGCGCCAGGAAAGTATTAATTTCTAATCACTTTTAGTTAACATATCAAAGCACAAAAATCCAGTAAAATCAGTTCACACGATGAAGTTAGAAATGTTTAATTGAATGAATAAATGCATGAAATGAACAATTGGCAAAAATTAACAGTGTTCATCATTCACTTACAGTTTTGAAACTCAACACATTGCTATACGAAACAGGAACTGACGTTTTTTCACGGCTTATTTCCACTGCGTCAGTGTAGTTATAGCTTTTTGTTGTTGTTGTTGCAGTAAACATTGCTTCACTTTTTCTGTCTTGGGATAAATTGTTGATTTAATTCATTCTAATGATTTTATCGTGTCTGCTGTCATTGAATTAACAAGTCATTCCAAAATATTTAAAATGTGCCTCAATTTAGTTCCTATTCCCAGTTGCTTAACTGTAGTGATCAGGTGGTCGAGCTAGTTATGTCAACAAGTGTGTGTGTGTGTGGGGGGGGGGGACTCCCCACAATGCGTCCCTACCTAACCAAATAGGTCTTTCTTTCTCTTTTTGAATTAACAACTCCTTCCCAAGTATTTAAATTTTGCCTCAATTTAGTTCCTATTCCCAGTTGCTTAACTGGAGTGAGCAGGTGGTCGAGCTAGTTATGTCAACAAGTGTGTGTGTGTGGGGGGGGGGGGACTCCCCACAATGCGTCCCTACCTAACCAAATAGGTCTTTCTTTCTCTTAACCCCTTTTTAATACTGTTCCTATGCGCTCCTGCAGGACTCCAGTTGGAGGCCTGGTAGTGATAGATATGATATTTTAGTTCATTGTGTAAGGCTTACAGACAATCTCGGCTCATTTGTGAGGCAAAACTACACACTTCTCTCTCATTTCTCTAAATGTTTCGAATACAAATAGCCATAGTGAACCCCTGTGAAGTCTGATTGCTTGTAACCCTATTTATCACACACCCAGGATAGATTGAACTTGTACTCCTACTGGTCAATATTAAGGTCAATGTCAGGACCATTTTAGCGGCTGCTTCTGATGATAATAAATCCAGCTCATGATTTCAATCCTGCCCTATGCAAATGACGCTAAAGCGCCATGCGTCTTCTGGAATTAGAAATGAGGTCGCGATCCTGCTGGATTTACAGGCAGCGTAAGAGGCCTGGACCTACTCCCCTCCCTCACAAACACACAAATACCCCTAAGCTCCATCCCCCAAAAGCACAACAGCATCAACCGTCCAGATTTTTAACGGCAATTTCTTTTCCGTGTTCTTTTCAGACGCTGCCTCTGTAACATTGATCTTTATATATATACATATATATATTATACATATTGTATTTCTAACTAGTCCTCACACCTATCTATTCGTCGTTGCATTTCATGTCTCCTAACATGTGTGAGACATTTTTTCATATTTGTTATTTTAATATTAGGAACACACTTTTATGAAGGACCTGTTTTTTTCTATGATATATGTGGTTACATTTAAGACACGTGCAATAATATTCTTGCGAATCTGCACCCGCAGACGTGCCATCCACCACTTGCACCTACTGTGGCAAGAACATTGCGTGCAAGAATCGGTCTTATCAGCCAACTGCTCATCCGCAGACAGAAACCTCACCAAAAGGAAACCGACGATTGAAATGTTCTTTATCGTTGTGTTTTTGACGGACGAACTAATATTATTCTTAAGAAATTGGTCCATCATGAAATTCGAAGCTAAGAATCGTGTTTGCTGCTTAAAATACAGTGCTGTTTATATTGAATGGTATTTCGGTTACTTTAAAACTGATTCAATTGTTGCTCTACTGGTAAATAAAGAAATATGGGTTATTTATATGATGTTTACATTTAAACAAAACACAGATCGCAGTGTGAATTTTAAGATGCACACACATTTAGTTCTTGCTTCATTAATTTTTTTTTTTTTTAAATTTGAATTTCTGTTTGAAGATTTTCATTTTCAAAATGTCATGAACATTATTGTGTAAAATAACTTTCGAATCCCTGAAATTACACATTTTAGTCCTTACCCTCACCCCCCCCCCCTTTCTTTTTTTTCAATTTATTCACAGTCCTTGAACTTCCCTCTCTAATCTCTGGATTATCTCATGTCCTCGTACTAATGAACCAATAGTTGATTGCTTTCATGCTCTCCTGGCACTCGTCTATAAATAGCTTGTTTTTCGCGGTGAACTCTCCGAGAAAAAAAACACGATTTTCTTCTTAAATACCAACCAACCGTGAAGGATGGCAGGACTGATTTGTACGTCCAGGTCATTACCGCAGTCCTATGACGTGGCCGTTATTGACTGATCTAAAAGTTGTTCTCCAATTAATCAAGCCTTTACTTTGTTCAATAAAGTATGGATTTTAACACAGAAATAGCCGTGAGTTAATTAGAATAAGTTTACGATGATAGAAAATCTATCTTTCATATTAAATATAAAAAAAACATGCGTCTAATATGTTTCATTAAGCGAAACTGTGTAAATAATGTCATTGTGTCCTCAAAAATGTCTCTGCTTTCTGAAAGAAACGGGGAAATATATAAGCTATAATAAATCTGCTGGATAACTTTTTTTTTTTTAAATAGCGTTGTAAATAATAATTGAACGAATACATCATCTTATCACAAATAATAATGATCTAGGTGTGTCTATATGGTGGTAATGACGCCCTCAAAAGGCGCGCAAAATAGGAATCCCAGGCATTAGCTCTAATTGGGATGTTGATAAAGTGCGTTACTTGACTACATGTTTGGACAAGTTACTTTAGCAGATCGGAAGTTCACGTAATGCCGCCGCCATTGTTTGTGAGCTGATTTCTAGTAAGTTCAGAGCATCTAATAGATAACATGCAGAAATCCTGACATGACCAGGTCACAGAAATGATGCTATTGATTCGGGAAATACACATTCTTTATTTTTTTTAAACTGTACGAACGCTCAACACTTATATTGAGTAAACTTTTTGTTGCCCCGTATAAAAATGATTTTACATCTGTATAATTATACGGAATGTTATTACACATTATCGTCGTGTATAATTGTTCAAAATGTTATCGATTGCTTTCAACTGTTATTTCAAATAAAGGGGGAAAAAATAATAAAATCACATAACAGAAATATTTCTTTATTTTTTTTTTCCCAATGGCATTTGTAGTACAGCCTAGTTAAATTTATTAAGGTATATATTTTGTGTAAATAATGCAAATGTAGAGGTCAAATGTCATAAAGATTTGCGGGTCTCCCGTGACGTCATAGAGTTAAGCTAAACATTCGGATGGGTGATCATGGTGAGACACACGAGTTTGTTTGTGAACATGGTGAGACACACGAGTTTGTTTGTGAACGTCAATTGTCAGACTTCAGGGCTGAAATGTAAAGGATTTTTGGCAGGAGATTCTAAACAATAAGTTAAATTGGAGTTTTTAACTTGTATTGAAATATGCTGTCGCCATAAATAAGATGACGATAAATCCCTATTAGACATACAAGAAGTCCAATTTTTGGAACTGCTATTTATTATTCGTCCTTTGCACGCGAAAATGACCAAGGCGATTCTTGACGTCACTAATAGCCTCTACTGGAGCTGTATTTTCTTTAAAGGAAAGAATAGACGAAATCTAAAAATTGGCAACTCCTTTGTGAAAGAAAGAACATATAAAGTCGTTGTCCGTCCGGTTTTAGATTATGCATCTTCAGTCTGGGACCCATTTACCAAGAGCATTGACAGGTTGGAGGCGGTCCAGCGACGGGCAGCACGCTTTGTCCCAAACCGCTACAGGAATACCTCTAGTGTTGGCAGCATGCTGGAAACACTAGGCTGGTCACCATTGGAGGAAAGACGACGACAATCCAGGCTCTCCATGATGTACAATATAAATAATGGGCTGGTGCACTGTTCCCGTATTAAACAGAAACTCGTCCCTCTCCCCCATAGACAGCGACGAGGCCATGACAGGCAATTGAGGCTCATACCAGCAAGAAGCCAGTATAGGAGCTACTCCTTCCTGCCCAAGACAATCAGGGACTGGAACAAGCAAGCTTGTAAAAAGAACAGTTGAGGCGACAACACTAGACTCATTTGTGTCTATTGCCTCAAGCTTTCAAACCCCCAGTGCATGATTCCCTCACAAAGTGGCACTGGAAATCAGTGAAATGTCCTCATCAATACCAGCCACAGAAACATAGTAAATCCTCTCTACATGAATAGGAGCCAAAATGATCAATACATTGATCGTGGGCCCTTAAGATATAGAAGATGAATAGTTGCTCAATTCGCCAGCCTCGCTCTCTCGTACTTAGCCTACTTGATCCAATGGCAAGACTTAGGCAAGATGACTGGATATAGACCAGGACGCAGTAGATGAAGAGGAATGAGACTCACTCGTTTCACTTCTATACACACATACATAATAAAACCATATCAGTATTAGTTATGAAGCGTATTTTATTATAGTATTTTAAAATTATGACCCTTTTTTTCTTTATTTTATTACATCAAAATTCAAACATTTAAAATAAAAATTAAAATAAGCTTTATATAATTGGTACCGTCCTATGAAATATTGCTTCCTGACAAATCTCGAAAACTAACAAAACACAATAACACAAACATATTAATTAGACCAAAAACATGACACGTTTTGCTATTACATTATTTTTACAACCTTGCTGATCTTAACGAGATGGGGAAACAGATGTTTTTGTTTTTTTAATGAAATATTTTGATGTAAAGCTGAGCAAATCCTCAACTGCTGCCCAGACACGTCGGCGGCCCGAGGCCCGGGGCCATTAGAATTTACATTCTCCCGATTCTGGGAAAATTTATGGACGCTCTTGGAATTATCTCGACTAATTTTCTCATCGGCGTCATTCCCTGATAATCACGGAGTATCATGATAGGATCCGCCAGCGTTCGTCAACGTTCATATTACGACCTCGTTAGACGGTCGGACCAAAGTTTTTCCAGGGAAAATTTAGGCCATAATGGGCTCATTATCTTTGATGGTAAAAACAAGCAAACACGTTATGTAATGAGGCTGAATTATAAAATATCCACCCCCCCCCCCATTTTTTGTGTGGATTCCTAGAGATCTTCAACCGAATCCAACAAAAATTCTCGCTTTATCCCAAAAATTCTTTAATTTAATGTTAGACGGTCGGACCAAAGTTTTTCCAGGGAAAATTTAGGCCATAATGGGCTCATTATCTTTGATGGTAAAAACAAGCAAACACGTTATGTAATGAGGCTGAATTATAAAATATCCCCCCCCCCCCCCCATTTTTTGTGTGGATTCCTAGAGATCTTCAACCGAATCCAACAAAAATTCTCGCTTTATCCCAAAAATTCTTTAATTTAACCTATGTGTTCTCACCTGCGTCTCGGAATGGTTTTTGTTTTAATAAACATCAGCAGAAGACGATTCGTACCCAGCTCAAATAGATAGGCAACTAATATGCATGTCTAATGATGGCCATATGTCAGGCTACTAATGTGCATGTCTAATGATGGCCATATATCAGGCTACTAATGCGCATGTCTAATGATGGCCATATGTCAGGCTACTAATGTGCATGTCCAATGAAGGCCATATGTCAGGCTAATAATGTGCATTTCTAATTCTGGTCATAAGTCAGGCTAATAATGTGCATGTTCAATGATGGCTAATATGTTAGGCTACTAATCTGCATGTCTTAAGCTGGCCATATGTTTTGTAAAGTTAGATTCAGTGATAACCAAGGAAAAAAAATGGTTAAATCTTTAAATAATTTTAATTTAAATATTTCAATAAATCCAAATAAAGCTGTCGTGAAATAAAGTTTAACAGATTAAGAAGCCTTATTTTTTTTATCCCAACAATTAAACACGAATTATTTAATATACTTTGCAATATTAAGCTACTATATTGGAAATGTAATCAGAAAATTAATTCGAAGCCTGCAGTCCCATCAATATTAGATTTGTATCTAACATACATGCATACATATATATAATATATTTCTTTCTAACAAACAAACAAAAATGGTGGTATTGCGGTCATTGACCCTCCGTCAAATCCTTCATTCACCACTGGCGCCCCCCACCCCTGCCTCTAGTTTTTCAAGAATGGTTTTCTTTCCTTTTACTTCACAGTTAGTGATAATGACATGAATTTCAAAATCACGGAATTCGCCCTGGTTCCCCCCGACCCCCTCCCAACCAAACAAACCATTATAGGAGTTCCAAATAAACTGCATAGCTGAAGTCTTTCAAATTGTTTCTATTCTCCAACACTGTTAGAAATGGTTTCTTTCCTCCAGCACTGTTATAATTGGCTCCTACTCTCCAACACTCCTACAAATGATCTCACGGACACATGTTTTTGGCACCCGTTGCTGACGCAGAGTCCCTCATATCATATGAGCTACGGTCGCGTGTCTCGACATTTCGTCCCAACTGAGAGAGTAAGGCCTCCGGCGTTTTTGATGGTGGATGGGGTGAATGGGACGGATGGATGGGGTGGATGGGATGGATGGAGGTGGATGGTGTGAAAACACGGAGCTCATTAAAATCGGTAGGTCACAGATTCAACCCCCACCCCCTTTTCTACATGCCGGCCCGACTCCGGGCACTTTGTCGCGCTGGGGGGGGGGGGGGGGGAGGGGAGGGGAGAGGATTTAGCTGGAAGTCTTACTGAAAGCTTCAGCCAATCTCTCACAGGCTGGATGGTACTCTGCTATTTGCTGGATCGATGCTCGTGACCCGGGGATTATGGGAGGAAAGTGCACGTGTCACTAGTCATGGTACAGTCTTGCCGGGTGCTGGGTGGTGATGCATGCAGCCATTATGTTCTCTCTCGACAAGTGATGTTACAGTCTTCCTGTCGTAGGCCAATGGTGTCAGGTGCTAAATGATGTTACAGTCTTCCTGTCGTAGGCCAATGATGTCAGGTGCTAAATGATGTTACAGTCTTCCTGTCGTAGGCCAATGGTGTCAGGTGCTAAATGATGTTACAGTCTTCCTGTCGTAGGCCAATGGTGTAAGGTTCTAAATGATTTTACAGTCTTCCTGTCGTAGGCCAATGGTGTCAGGTGCTAAATGATGTTACAGTCTTCCTGTCGTAGGCCAATGGTGTCGGGTGCTAAATAATGTTACAGTCTTCCTGTCGTAGGCCAATGGTGTAAGGTTCTAAATGATTTTACAGTCTTCCTGTCGTAGGCAAATGGTGTCAGTTGCTAAATGATGTTACAGTCTTCCTGTCGTAGGCCAATGGTGTCAGGTGCTAAATAATGTTACAGTCTTCCTGTCATAGACCAATGGTGTCAGGTGCTAATGATGTTACAGTCTTCCTGTCATAGACCAACGGTATCAGGTGCTAAATGATGTTACAATCTTCCTGTCATAGACCATGGTGTCAGGTGCTGAATGATGTTACAGTCTTATGTCATAGACCAATGGTTTCAAGTGCTAAATGATGTTACAGTCTTCCTGTCATAGACCAGCTTTGTCAAGGGTCTCATTATGCCATCATGTTTCTGTTATCTTTTCTAATATCAAGTAAAAAAAAAAAATGTTTTTACAGTCTTATTAAGCTGTGATTGTTATATGACATATGTTAGATGATATTTGTTAATTGATATTAGATGATATTGGTCTCATGATATTTGTTAGATGATATTTGTTAGATGATATTAGATGATATTGGTCTCATGATATTTGTTAGATGATATTTGTTAGATGATATTAGATGATATTGGTCTCATGATATTTGTTAGATGATATTTGTTAGATGATATTTGTTAGATGATATTTGTTAGATGATATTTGTTAGATGATATTTTCAGACCAGGTTGACTAAATTGGAACATGTTAGGAAAGACTTTATTTTAAAGGCACAATTTATTACACTTCATAAATTATAAATCGGATGCCAAATTTGTTATAATTTTATCGTATTTCTAAATACGTCATATCGTTTCCGACTCCACATTTCGTATTTACCCCATGCCAGAGAAATATTTTACTTTATTCTCAATTTCACACCAATTTTAAAACAAGTCTCACTTTTCTTCTTATTCCGTGGCTAAGGGCCAGGGTTCGCATCCAGGGAAAATGCGAGAGAACGCCCCCTTAGACCCCCCCCCCCCCCACCCCACAAACGTTAAATATCCAATCCTTGCCGTTACTGCAGA
>CAXITT010000597.1:131797-142194 GCA_964033795.1 Lymnaea stagnalis | reverse complement strand
CGTGCAATGGAGACCGTCACAATATCTCGCGTGCAATGGTGACCGTCACAATATCTCGCGTGCAATGGTGACCGTCACAATATCTCACGTGCAATGGTGACCGTCACAATATCTCGCGTGCAATGGTGACCGTCACAATATCTCGCGTGCAATGGTGACCGTCACAATATATCGCGTGCAGCTCGCAAACATCTTAATTTCATTTACATCTGATTCCGAAGATTTTTTTCACCAAGTGTTCTCAAACGTGCAAAGAGAAAGTGACCAGTTAGCAGAACGGTTGATATTGCCAGCAACGATAAAAGAATTACAATTATTATAATGCATTTTAAAACCACATCAATCTCTACACTATTGACAAGTTTTGAATACAATTTAAGCAAGCTGTAGTGGCGTGGAAAGTGGCGAGGGGGGTGAGTTCAGTGCAACCGGTGCGAAATTTATTCTCTTTATAAGGAGCTGCACTAATTTTCTTTGGAAACAGATGCCCCCATATGACATTCACCTGAGCTACGCCCCTGACTTGTCGTTAGTTCAGTGCAGCTCAAATACACCGATTTTATTTTTAATGTAACAGTTTCAGGACAGCTGCAACAGTCCCACAGCTGATGGTGTGCTGCGTGCTAAGAGAACAGCTCAGTTTCAACAATGTTGTTGCTAGAACTCGAGCATCCCAAATGTTCATTTAACAATCAATGTTCATTTACTAGCAGACCACCACTCCCCCTCCCATCCCACACCCCACCATAAAATGGTCCCTTAATTAAAAAGCTGTCAACGGCCATCTGATTACTTTAATTGGCATTGTTGTCGTCGCTCACGGGCAACAATGCATCCTCCTCTCAATCAACTGGGTTTCATATCGTTGTAGGATAGCATTAGGTTATGCCCCACTAACTCTTACAACAAATTAGTCGTATCACAAATACGTATTGTGGAGACTAAGCCCTGGTGGGAATTTATTCATGAGGTAATTCTACCACGAAAGTTGCTGAATACAATTTGGTAATGGACTGGGCATTATTTGACATGGGTGGATTATGGCGAAATTGGCTGAGAGCTTTATACTTACTGAATCGTACAGTAGTAGAGGGGGGGGGCACCAAAGGGGGAAGGCACATGGAGGGAGGGATCTGGAGGGAGGCACTTAAGGGGTGTCAACTAAGGGGGGGGGGCACCTAGGAGGGCAAGGAGTTATATCCCAATGATTTAAATTTGGAATTAAACAATTGAAAGAAGCTATATCCGAATTTTACATTTTTCACACTGTCAGTTAGTGAGAAACTGATTATTTCATAAACTCCAACTGTGATACTCTGGTTAGTTTCCCACCTTCTCACGGTCATGCTGTCCGAGGTTGTCCGACAAGGCGCATGATGTTATACGAATTTGAAAACACTCGTCTTAATTTGACCCGCTGACCTATCTTCCCCCGCTGACCTATCTTCCTGTGCCGCAAGAAGTCAACAGCCAATAGAGGGACACAAAAAATGAAATTTAATTGTTAAATCCTTATATTAACTTAGCTTCCACTTCCCGTCAACCTATCGAGCTCAAACTTGGCACATAGACACATTGCCGATGACAAAAAAATTGTCAGTCTCTCCCCCCCCCCCCACACACCTAAACACAACCCCCAAAAATCTGCTTTTCCTGTTTTTCAAGGGGGGGGGGGTGAAGGAAATATGATTCCATCTATTTCACGAAACAAAATTCCCTTTAACTGTGCTAAATAATAATAATAATAATAATAAGAGGTCTTATAAAGCGTGGTACCCCAGCCTAGGGCTGGGCTCACCGCGCTGTACATAAAAAATTTTATCAAAAGAGACATAATCATGACATTAAAATAAAATACATTTACGAAATAAAGAACAGCAATGTATATTCACCCACCCCACCACATAACTTTTACAAGGCAAACCATGGACGGCAGCCAGCAAGATCGTTTATCGGTCAGAGGAGGGGAATTAGTCAGGGTAGTATAATTTAAAAAGATATGTTTTGAGTGCAGTTTTGAAGGCCTGGGTGATTGATATATTGCGTATGTGTAGTGGCAAAGAATTCCATTGTTTGGGGGCGCAGAAAGAGAAAAATCGTTCACCATATGTTTTAGTGTGTGTCTTGGGAATGGACAGAATACGCGTGTCTGCAGAGGAGCGAAGCTGTCGAAGGGGTGAATAGTCAGAAAGAGGTTCGGTTAGATAGGAAGGGCAGGAATCCATGAAAAAGCTGTGACAGAGAACAGACAACTTGTAGTCAATGCCTGTATAGGTAGCCAATGAAGGGAATGGAGTAGTGGAGTGACGTTATCACGTTTTTTTTTGCCTTTAAAACTAGCCTGGCAGCTGAGTTTTGAACTTTCTGCAGTTTTTCTATGCAGTGTTTTGGTGAACCTGACAGAAGAGAGTTGCAATAGTCAAGACGAGAGAGAACAAGAGCACAGACTAGAGTTTTTGTAGCGCTAACTGTGAAGTAGTGGCGTATGGAGCTGATCTGACGGATAGTGGTGTATGCTGAACGACAAATGTGAGATATGTGTTTATCGAGAGACATGCAAATATATTTAAAAATATCGCAAGTTTGTTTGGTGCATAATAATTGCTTTTTTTTCTCTCAAATAGTTGGTGAAATAAATTTGCGGTGTAAAAGCGGATGGGTCATCAGAATATTATAGTTCAGGGGCGTGGGAAAAAAAATGTGCTGTTGGGAGCCTTGGGGGTAAGGGAAGCACTAATCGGGATTATTTTAAAGTGCGTTTCATTGTATGTTTGTTTTGTCAACCGCCATTGCTCCATATTACATCCTTTAAAGGATACGAACGAACCTTTGTTTTTATGGGTTGCTTGATTGCAGATGTATTTGTACTTATTTTATACCACATACTTTCACCATGGCGTCACTCATTTAACTTCAACAAACCCTCTGCGACATTTTATTCATATTTTAGTGTTTCGTTATGACACTATAAAACAAAATAAGTCTTAAGTTTTGAAATAGTAATTTAATACTAGAATTGATTTGCGCAGCTTTTGACGTTATACACTTAACATTTAGGGTAAGAAACATATTGTTGGTTTTTTTTCACGCCATTTGTAATTTTTTACATTATATTTTTAAATTGCAAAAAAACAACCCAATAACTACGAAGTACGTCAAAAAGTTGCATACTTTTTATAAAGAGACTTGGAATAAAAGAAATGAAAATGTTTTCAACAGCGTCATTATCAATAATAATTGTTGATGATTAAACACTTCTATATGCAGCGTGAGTCTTTGGATCCAAGAAATGACTCCATGACAGGTCACACTTTCGGCTGCTGTCTTTGATAAGACGTTTCAAGGGTTGTTTTTTTTCCTTAACCTCAGCGTCGTCTTGCTCTAGATATACATCTCATTATACTCCCCTATAATCTCCCCCCCCCCCCCAGACCAGACACATGTGGCTCGTCCTTCTCGCCTTGCTGTCATCTGAGCTCCGTTGGATTGAGGGGAATTTTTTTGTTATATCAAGATGACATTTTCCAGGAGATGTTTTGGTGGAAGAGTGAAATATATTTGTATATAATATAATTAACATTTTAAAAAATACGTTTGAGAGCAGTTGACGATGCGTTATTTAATTTCTCTTTATTTTGAACTAGTTGAAAGACAGATAACAAATCTCAACTTCTATAAATTATAAAGTATTTAATCAATTTTGATGCTATTAAAACCATACTATACATGTAAATACCAAGAATCTCTAAAAAAAAAAAAAACAACAAAAAAAAAACCTGATATATTGAAATAACATAAATAAAGTATTTAATCAATTTTGATGCTATTAAAACCATACTATACATGTAAAAACCAAGAATCTCTAAAAAAAAAAAAACAACAAAAAAAAAACCTGATATATTGAAATAGCATAAATGAATTGAACATTTACAAAGCGTATTGGGAATAAAACGGAATGGATGGATTAGACTGATTAGACAGCCCCCCCCCCACACATCTTTTGTTGTTTATAGATCACTCATGGAAAGTTTAGAGAGCACTTTGGGTCCAAGCGTAAAGGATAATGAGGACGCTGTAAATTGTTACCTATTAAAGTGTGTATATATGTGTGTGGGTGGAATGGAGTCTAGAAAGATGAGGAATAAGGAATCAATACGTTTTTTTTTCAAATGCTAAATTAAGGGGAAAAATATGTTCGTAACGGCGTATCAATATTCTGTTCAGAACTTCAAACTTAAAAGGAAAAACATTTCGTAAACGATTAATACAGAATTAATTTATTTGCAGAGTGCCAGCGAAATGCAGCTATTTCTTTCTCTTCAAATATTATGATAAGTTAAATGTTTGTGTGTGGCATTGTAATGGTTTTGTGACGATGAAAGGCTTAAAATGACTAAAAGATTATGTCACTTTTCAAACATTGTTTTTGTTGTTTTTTTCAAAGAAAGAAAAAAAAAACATGAATTAGATCTAGATTATTCTTTTTTGCTACAACTTACAACGTCAAACTTTTGGAAGAAGTGTTATTCAATAAAATTTGTGACACAAATTCGCTGGTATTTATGTCGTTATTTATTTGCATAAATAATTTGATATCTTTTGAACATAGCATCGAAGGGAGACCAGCTGTTAATGGACACGTTTTGGAGGCTCATTTTTTTTTAAATCTTTATAAAAAATACATTTACATTCATTATGTTTAAAATTGTAGCCATATCAATTCAGCCCCCCATGGGGGATCTATAACATAACATCATAAATGACGTACGGACGACACCTTTAACATTTATTGAACCTTAATCCACACCCTGCAACTCTACAAATGAGCAACAGCGATCTAAGTTAAAAAAATCAACAAAACAAAACAACTATGTTTATCAAAACATGCGCTAGCATTCAGCTACAAACCCTGCTCAGCTGCCATTCATTAATTAATTTCAATCGCCACGCGTAGCCTATATTTAATCATATTGCCGGCATTTTAACATTTCTCACGCGTACACATAAAAACATAAATATGTTAACAGATCACCGCCACTCCACACCCCCAACCGCATGCTCTCCCTCGAGAACGCCAAGTTCATTAAATTGTATATTAACTTTTTTTTTCCCTCTTGGTTTCACGTCTGATTCCCCTCGCCAGGCTGCGAAGACACGTTTATGTCAACCCGTCTCTTGTACGTGTGCTGGCTGTGTGCGTGTGTGTTTAGCTGTGGGTGCGTTCAATAAATATATTTGCAAACCTTAATTTACGCGCCAATCTCACGATCGCATCATTTTTTTTATAAGCCGAGTTCAGCTGGCACATATTCATATATTTTTTTAAAATTTAGACCCCCCCCCCCAACCTCGTAACAGGGGCGTTTTTCTAGCAAATCATCCCGTGTTTAGTGCATTTTGGACCCTTAGCAATGGTAATCGCCCTTATCGGAGAACTGCTATTTAGCATCGAGTAGACAAAAGGGTCTCAAAACTAGGCCCGCAGACGGTACTTAAATTTACTTGAAAAAAAGGTATGTTTACCCACAGAGCAGGAAAACTTGTGGAATTTTACCGCTGTTAACTTTATGTTGAGCTTTTGAAACTGTAGAACGTTGCCGCTGGCATGGTAGCAGTGTTTGGAACAATTCATGTCTGTGCGCAAACATTTTTAAAAAAATGAAGTATGTGAAGTCAACGCATGGAACGAGAGAGACTGATAAACATTTGAAAACAATTCTCTTGATTGGATGCAGCAATTCGAAACCAAACATCGATGAAATCTTGAAAGCCAAAACGTCCGTTTCATAAATCTCACCAACATTTTTTCTGCTTAGTTCGTGAGATTCGAATATGTGCGCTCTACGTCTGATGTAATTATCTCTTTGCTAACGTCACCTTCTTTGATAACTTTTTTTAGAAAGTAAATATTTTGTTCGTCTTTGTTTTTTTGCACATTGCACGCCACTCACCCATGATTAACACCGAATACTAAACTTAGTTTTTCGCCTTTTTTCCCCAGAGTTTTCGCTCTGGCCTGCAAGTATTTTTTCCTTCTCCTGCCCGCCGTAACAAAAAATTTGGAGTAGACAATATTTTATCCTGGTATTTTTTGTATGAGATGAGAAATGCTAAGAAATTAAATTAATTTCCTAAAAATAGATGCCCCACTGTAGATGTCAAGTGTGACACACAATAGATGTCAAGTATTCCACTCTATAGATGTCAAGTGTGACACAATTTAGATGTCAAGTGTGACACACTGTAGATGTCAAGTGTGACACACTGTAGATGTCAAGCGTGACACACTGTAGATGTCAAGTATGCCACACTATAGATGTCAAGTGTGACACACTGTAGATGTAAAATGCGACACACTTTAGATGTCAAGTGTGACACACTTTAGATGTCAAGTGTGACCCACTGTAGATGTCAAGTGTGACACACTATAGATGTCAAGTATGCCACACTATAGATGTCAAGTGTGACACACTGTAGATGTCAAGTGTGACACACTTTAGATGTCAAGTATGACACACAATGGCTTCATAAATGTAACCAAACTGATTACACTGGCCAATACAAAATTTTGTGACTGATATGTTTGACTTGTTCCTGGGTATGTCTGACATGTTTGACTTGTTCCTGGGTATGTCTGACATGTTTGACTTGTTCCTGGGTATGTCCGACATGTTTGACTTGTTCCTGGGTATGTCTGACATGCTAATTCCAAACATTGCACTCATGTTCCCCTTATCAGCACTTATGTTTTGAGATATTCCATTTAAAATAATGAATGAAACAGCAAAACGAGGTGTGTGGAAGGTTGAATATAAGGACAGGACAACAACGAGATTAGAACGTGTCGGCAGAGAGCCTTCATCAGCACACAGGACCTATGGAAATATCACAAGGAACAGAAGACAGTGAACAACTCATGAAATATCCATGCAAAACGTTCTAATTTTGTTGTCCTGTTCTTTAAATTCAAGCTTCCACACACCTCGTGTTGCTGTTTCGTTTACTTAGCTTGAATGCAGTCCTTTAATTATTAAAATAATGAAGCATGGTGATAATTATTTAAAGGAAGTCTCGGTGCATAAATTGTGCTTATCAAAAGAGCAGATTTACATACAAATGTCGGGGTTGAGTTTTTTCGATCAGACCATGTTATTTAAGCTGAATTGCATGTTTTATTCTAAGCATTTGCTCACTGGTTTATCAGGAAGGCCAAGATTTACATATACTTGATGTTACTTTGCGTAAATTTTTCCTTTTGCCACCACTATTTTGCCATGGAAGGCCAATCTTTTATTTCCAAATTGCCATATTTACTTCTAATATCTGAAAATATATGCGCAAGATACCCGTGAAGCCAGTTTGTAAATGAGGGGGAAACATGATTTTGAAGTCTACACAAATGACACTGGGATATTTTTTAAAGTTCCGGTCAGGAACGTAACTGGGTTTTTGACGCCTTTGGCTAATTTATTTTTGGCGCCCGTTTGTTTAAATAAAAATTTAAAAATTAGAAATTTAGCGGCGCCCTTTTGAACTGGCGCAGGCTGGCGCCCTTAGCAACTACCCAAATGTCAAACCGTTGTTACGCCACTGGTTCCAATTTCTAAGTTTAAAACACCGATTCAGTGATTTTTTTTAATTTTATTATTTTAACTGAAATCAAATCAATTGAAATCTGATACGATATTTATGTTAATATGTAAGCGTTTGTAATCTTTAGCATACGTAAGTATTATTTTTTTTTAAATATATTAAATATAAATTTAATGGGATAACCATGACTAATTTGAAGTATTCTATCTGAATGGGAGATTGAAGGTATTGTTAAAAATGATATCGAGACTCACGACACAATATATCATTCTTTTCATTCTAGAGCTTTAAGTCTTCGGTAAATAGTGGAAAACCCAGAAAATTCCTCTAACTAAAATAAATAGTGTAGCTTTCTTTTAAATGGCTAAGGTTGTAACACAACGCACCAAGATCAAGCTTTGTATCTTAACGTCATAAATATCTTGCTTTTATTTCCGTCCACGAATTTGAATTTATAAAATTTATTAAGGAAAAGATAGAAACATAAAGGTTTTTTTTTAAAGTATTCAAATAAGAAAACGCCTTTCAGGCCATTAAGAGTCCATAGAATAGTCACTGCCGATACCACTCGGTGATCACTCACCTCAAGAACAACAATCCATTCGATATTTCAATCGGTTCATTTTACTGTCACGAAAAAGAGGTTTCAGACTTTCGTTTAAAACTAAGAATAACCCGCCAAATAATGACGGCCTGAATGCACGAAAGTCCCGTTTAATTAAGTCACTTGACGCAACATGCATTTACATGACGCACTTTATAAGATTCCCTGTCAGTGCTACCCCCCCCCCCCCCCCACACACACATACACCTGTTCGCCATCGTCCCTAAACTATATTAATGTTATAAAGTCCCAACTATGTGTACATTCTCTTCCTATTCATTAGATTCCCTTGCAGGTCTACCCCTCCCCCCCCCCCACACACACATACACCTGTTCGCCATCGTCCCTAAACTATATTAATGTTATAAAGTCCCAACTATGTGTACACATCAGATTTAGGACACCCACTACGTCCATAAAACAAAATAGTATGCACCTAATGCACCTGCGGTATTTTAAAAAAAGCTCATTTGGCGCAGTAATCGGGTATTTTTATTTGCGCACCATTGAACGCCTGGTAGCGTTAGTAATATTAGTTGCTGCGTAGGGAATTAGTATTTTTTAAAATAATAAAATGTCGAATACCATTGTCGGAAATTATATTTCAAGGGCGTTGACACATTGTTGGCATATTTACAATAGTATACACATGCTACAAAACTCAAACGAAGTTTGATAATTTAAAATTGACATTGTGATCTAATGTGTTTTTCCATTCTTCTTTTCACGTATCATGCGCGAGAAAATTGAGGTGGGGCTGAATTTCGAATAGTTTTTATGTACTTGGGCGACGTCTTTTACGTCAAAGCAGTATTTCATAATGCAAAAAACATTACAGACGTGAATATTAGTGTGTAGGTAATTGAAAATGAAATCGGGAAATATCTACGCTAATATTTAGTGTTTTGACAACTTAAAGGCGATCAACTTTTTCTTTTTTTGGTGAGAGATACATTTTAATATGAATATCTCACAGTACGATTATACTGCACATTTGAACTTCGGTATGGATTTATATTTAAACTATTTAACCGTCTACTTTTCTTTCGATATCAAATTATGTGTTTCGCGATTAACCAAAGAACAGTTCAGGAGCGAGGCAAACTGTTACGTAAAGTTTGAAATGAAGATACCAATAGTTCAAGTACGTTCATGTTACATATAGTTTTACTTGTAAATAGTTTGGGTTTTTTTTTAATGTCAATGAGGGTGGGGGAGGGAGGGGGAGGTGTTCATGTTACATATAGTTTTACTTGTAAATAGTTTGGGTTTTTTTTTAATGTCAATGAGGGTGGGGGAGGGAGGGGGAGGGAGGGAGGGGGAGGGGGATTGAAGGAGGGGGCTGAGAGACACCCGCAGATTAAGTCAAGTTTGGCAGTTTACATGTGTTAGACACTGCGACAACGCAAAAGATGCATCATCGCAGTATAGAATGTTTCTTAGCTGTGGTAAAATAATAGATTAAAAATAGCTAAATGACAGAAGAATAAAAAAAAAAAGTATATTTCCAAAAGACGGTCGTCTATTAAGCCACCCCATTCTCATTGCTAATCCTACCATCCTCCCTGTTAATCTAACCAATCCTCCATGCCGATCCTAAATCTTCATTGTTAACCCTACCAACCTCCCTGTTAACCCTAGCATCTTCCCTGTTAACCCCACCATCCTCAATGCTAATCTTACCATCCTCCCTGTTAACCCTAGCATCTTCCCTGTTAACTAGAGACCGACCGAATTTCGGCTTCGGCTTCGGTTTCGGCGCCGAAAGTGGCCATTTGATCACTTTCGGCCAAGTTTCGGTTTCGGCCGAAACTGAAAAGTTAACTTTCGGCTTTATTTCGGTTTCGGCCGAAAGAGAAAAGTTAACTTTCGGTTTTTCTTCGGTTTCGGCCGAAATTGACTTAGACTTTCGGCCACCGGCCGAAAGTAACTCTAGTTTTTGGTCATTTAATACTCAGCGAAAGCGATATTTAACAACAAATTAAGCGTCATTTAAGAACAAATTAAGCGATCGTTGAGAACAAACTAAACGATATTTAACAACAAACTAAGGGACATTTAAGAACAAACTAAACGATCTTTAAAACAAACTAAGCGATCTTTAAGAACAATCTAAGCGATCTTTAATAACAAACTAAACGATCTTAAAGAACAAACGAAACGATTTTTAAGACCGAAATAAATAATCTTTAAGAAAAAA
>CAXITT010000597.1:115102-129384 GCA_964033795.1 Lymnaea stagnalis | reverse complement strand
TTAATCCTTCCCTCCCCCTGTTAATCTTACCATCCTTCATGTTAATCCTACCCTTCTCCGTGTTAAACTTACCACTCCCCCTGTTTTTGTTCCCAGTCGTCCTTCCAGTTACACACATCCATCAATAATAATATCCCCCGTCTCCCTTTATGCCTTTAAAATTGTTAAGCTTTTATCCCCCCCCCCCCAACCACACACACAAATTTTCCGCCATTCGCACGTTCTTTATGTGTACAATGCCTTAGAGCGTACATATCTTCGTTTTCCAATCGTTCGTATTTCTAATCCATTTATTCGTATTTATTTCTCTCTCTCTCTCTCTGACTCTGCACTTTCTGGTAACTCCTCGGTGTCTCACTCCCCTTGGTCACGCCTCTGCACAGACGCCGAACGGTTACTCGGCAGGATACGGTGAACGGCATGCATGCTCTCCCCTACCTGAACAGGTATATGGCCATTCAATAAACTGATGTCACATGTTGTTCTGTGGTTCCATGTATGTGTATCGTGGCTTTAAATCTCAGAATATTCCTCTTGGTTTAAACTCAGTTTTTTTCCTCATAGTTAAAATTTGTTTCAATTAGCTTTACTATACCACTTCATTTTGGTATTACATACCACTTCATTTTACTATCATTTGTTCAAACTATATGTTTTACTTTCACTCAGAGTAAATAGATCACTTTTTTTCCTCCTTAAATTCAAGAACTTTTAAATTCACTTTAATCGTTTTTCACGAATTTTTAATGAAGCTTTTTTTATATTTTCAATTTATATTCCAATATAATTATTGACAATAACTTCCATATTGAATAGTTATTTACTGAACTCTTTATAGTCCATCGGGTGAATTTTATATTTACCCAATTAATGTTATATTTAAATGTATATAATTGCTTTATAAATGCAACAATATTAGTTGTTCAGTCTAGTGAAAATGAAATGCTTTATGTAGTCGGACTATAATATGATTCCTATCATTGGTTACTAATTAATGGTTTAAAACTCCATAAAAAACGAAATGTTTTGCAATATGACATCAAGTTCATAATAATAAGGAATTTATTAAGATTTTAATAATTCCAATTCAACGGTTTTGTTAACCAAAAAAAAAACTATGTGTGTGCTATATGCAATAGGCTATTTTATTATTTCCTTGTTTCTTTACTCTGGTATGCCTTTATACAATATTAAGGGGCGTTTTCAAATTCATTTTTATTCCCATCAAACATCAACCCCGTATTTCCGAAAGACTCTTGAATGTGGGCTTGTTATGATATTATGTTTTAGAGTAGATCTTACAGACAGGCCAAGAACGTAACAGGAAGTCTAAGCCCGCCATTGCAAATCCTTAACCATTAAAGCTATTCTGGGAATATTAAACTTTAAAAAATAAATAGGCTGATATTAAAAAAAACAAATCATTATTTTTAACGAATAAAATAATGCCCGATACCATAATATTCTTAATGATAGTCGGGGAAATAGGAAACAATGTGTTAATGGTTTAAAGAGTTTAGCCGTTCCTGTTGGGCACAAATAAAAATTTAAAAAAAATGTTAGTCTGATGCGCTGTCGTCTGCATCTTTGGAATCGATAGAAATCTAGTCATGGAATCGATTTCTACCTTTTCCGAACTGATTTAATGAGACTTAAATTGGGACGCACATTTCCAACTGAGACTTTCAAAAGATGTCATTGGAATGAAAAGAAGGAAAAAAAATCGTCGTTTTTTTCTGAAAGGGAATGACGTAGGTCAGCGACTGATGGAGTTAAACCCCATGGAAATAGAAAACATTGTCCCCGGGGGAGGGGGGGGGAGATCAGACAAATTATACAACCTCGGGTCAGACGTTTTTGATGAGTTCCATGGGATCAATCAAAGTTTATACTATTGATTCTTGCTGTGTTAGTTATCTTTAAATAAATTAATTAATTCTCTCATGTGGACTATGGGGTGCTCAATATAATAGGATGTTCTTCTTAGTTTAAACTGAGCCCTTGGTGTTTCGAACCCTTGGTTTCTCGAACCCTTGGTTTCTTGAACCCTTGGTGTTTCGAACCCTTGGTGTTTCGAACCCTTGGTGCTTCGAACCCTTGATGTTTCGAACCCTTGGTGTCTCGAACACTTGGTGTCTCGAACCCTTGGTGTTTCGAACCCTTGGTGTGTCGAACACTTGTCGTCTCGAACGCTTCTTGGTGTTTCGAACCCTTGGTGCTTCGAACCCTTGATGTTTCGAACCCTTGGTGTCTCGAACAATTGGTGTTTCGAACCCTTGGTGTTTCGAACCCTTGGTGTTTCAAACCCTTGGTGTCTCGAACCCTTGGTGTCTCGAACCCTTGGTGTCTCGAACCCTTGGTGTTTCGAACCCTTGGTGTTTCGAACTCTTGGTGTCTCGAACCCTTGGTGTTTCAAACCCTTGGTGTTTCAAACCCTTGGTGTCTCGAACCCTTGGTGTTTCGAATCCGTGGTGTGTAGAACCCTTGGTTTCTTGAACCCTTCTTGTCTCGATCCCTTTGTGTGTAGAATACTTTTTTCGCGTCTTAAAGTCTTCATTTTATCAGGGTTCAATTTTCTTTCTAAACTCTAAGTTTATTTCCCATTGTTAAATCTCTTTCACTTAGCTTAGGTAATTACTTTTTTTTTTTCTTTTTGAAAATCCCATGGAAGCTTTAGCAGAAATCACCAGCCAATATCAGACTATTTGTGGTTGGTTTCCTTGATTCAAATAATCATCTATTTTCGGTTTGATGATTTAGAAAAGCAAATCACAAACATTGCTTTATTTATTTATTTTTAGTTACTAAGGTAACACAACAAATCAGAAGTCTTAGTCAAATGCAAAGTTCGGTTAGTTTTAAAAGAAGAAAAAACAGCAAGTAAATGGAGTTATAGGAAATGATGGCGACAACGCTGTCGAATGAGTAATTAGGCGATTATTTCAGCGGACGCGTAATTCGCAAATCTCAATTTTACATTTTCAGCTGAGACAACGTAGAGCCCCACAAGTGTTGTAATAACACAATTATTTTTCACCTCATTTTACTGGCACAATATATTCACTGGTTCCAATTAAAATATAACAATCCTGTATAACGCTTTTTATCAAAGCACCCTTCCGAGCTATGGAATCTTTAGAAAAATAAGCCTTTTTTCTTTCCTTTTTTTATTGGGCGATGCAAGTTGAATTATTGGTATTTGGTTATAAGCGTTTCCCGCTTAAGCTAGATATGTAAAACAGGCCTGCACAACATACGGCCCCCGCCTGGACCCACTTTGCGGCCTGCGATGTAACGAAATGTTCTTTATTCTTTTCTTAATAGCTCCTCCCCCCCCCCCGGTCCCATTTTCTTTTGGCCCGCACAAGTTTTTCCTTTAACGAAATTTTTTTTTTTTTTTTTTTAATTGCCCCCCCCCCCCCCGGTCCCATTTTCTTTTGGCCCGCACAAGTTTTTCATAAAGTATTGCGGCCCTCCTTACATTTTGAGTTGTGCAAGCCTGATCTAAAATAATCAAGGATATTTATTTTAAAAACTGTTTTAAGGCTCTATCAAGTTATCAGAACTCCAGCCCTCGAAAATGTCTTGATCTATAAAAGAAAACATTTCTCAAAATCTATAACATGGTTGAGAGTTCTGGAAACCAACAATTGTTTTGTTTCCCATGCAGTGTTGCACATTAAAAGATAAACCATTTTTTATTTATTTTATTTTTTTTACATTTTTCCTGCTATTTTCACGGAGATTTTCTTGACTTCCAGCAGTGACCGAGACAATAGCTTGAAGGTGACCAGCAAAATCGCAGAGTTAGTCCTCCTGACAGGGGAAACAATCAATATCACAGACGCGTCACAGGATCCCAGAATAGAACATGAGGTTTGTTGGTGTTTGTGTTTGGGGGGGTGTGGGTGAGGTGGGTTGGGGGATGTTTGGTGGGGGGTGGGTGGTGGTAAGATAGGGAGAGAGAGGAAGAGATTAAGAAAGAAATAGTTTTAACTGGTGTTGACTGCGGATTCTAATTTTTAAATTGATGGTCATAAGAGGCTCGAGTGGTCAACATTATAAATGAATGGATTTAGGTTGGTATCGACGTTTTAAAAAAAAAACAAAAAAAACAAGGGTAAACACCTAAATCATTTCTAACCAGGGATTGTCTTTGAGTAACATAGTGTCTCGTAACAAAGTGTCTCGTAACATAGTGTCTCGTAACATAGTGTCTCGTAACATAGTGTCTCGTAACATAGTGTCTCGTAACATAGTGTCTCGTAACATAGTGTCTCGTAACAAAGTGTCTCGTAACATAGTGTCTCGTAACAAAACCAGCATAAGCGTTTCCTTATTAGTATCAATTTGAGACGGGATCTGTGTAGCAAATAGGAACTGTGCATTAAAAGTCCAGGCAAATCTTTATACGTTTGGGTTCCATTTGGTAAATTAGCATGGACATATTTGTTTAGGTTAATATTATCCCTGACTCTTCTCGACTTTTTAATTTTGTTTTTGGTATCTTGAACCCTTGGTGTCTCGAAGCGTTGGTGTCTTGAAACCTCGGTGTCTCAAAACCTTGGTGTCTCGAACTATTGGTGTCTCGAACCATTGGTGTCTCGAACTATTAGTGTCTCGAACTATTGGTGTCTCGAACCATTGGTGTCTCGAACCATTGGTGTCTCGAACCTTTGGTGTCTCGAACCATTGGTGTCTCGAACCTTTCCATGGTGTCTCGAAATATTTGTGCCTAGAACCCTTGGTGTCTCAAAAGCCTTATTGTAATTCTCTAATTTATCAGAAAAGGGGACTTTCTTTGTTAAACTATTGTGAGTAACTTAAAGGTTTGTAAGTTAAGGGAGTGGGGATCTGAAGTACGAGTCATCGTAAAGATGTCATCACAGCTGCAAAATATCAATATCATTATTAAATGAATTAGAAGTTGGAAAACTTCGTTGGATAGTATGTTTTTCGATTTATAATAAAAAAACAAATCAAGAATTATATTAAATCAACACAATTAATTATTTCGAAAAGTTTTGTGTCCAGTTCTTAGGCTTATAATGGGAATGGACGATTATTTCGTATTGGCTTAGTGGAAACAAAATGAAATAGTTTGGTTGGAAGAAAGCATATTAAAATTTGATTACAAACTAATAAATATTTGATCTCTTCATTCTTCAGTCTATTTCAAATGCTAAATAAGCAACCCATTCGGTTGTTAAATAGTTAAATTTCGAATCCATAAACAGAGATACACACACACACGCACGCACACACACACACACACAATACAGCTGTTGCCTCATTATCTAATGGCTGAACGAAGCGGTTGATGGGATACACAGATAGTCAGTACTCTTAGTACCACAATCACTCATCTCATGTTTCTTACTTTGGGAAACAGTGTGTTTCAAACGATAATTTTTATAAACGAAGGGTCCAAGTCGATAATACACTAAATCTTTCTTCTTTTTTTTTCAATCCATGAGACTTTCATAAGACCAAAAGAGTGCCATGTTTGTCTTCCTTCTTTCTTGTCCAGGACGAAACAGTTAAAGGGATAAGAACACGGTCTGTCTTGTGCAAGCCGGTGAGAAACAGACATTTTCAAATTATAGGTAAGCTAACATCGTTTTAACACAAAGACATATCCATGTTATAGGTAAGGTAACATCCTTTCATCACAAAAACATATCCATGTCATGGGTCATCAAACATCCTTTCATCACAAGGACACATCCATGTTATAGGTAATCAAAAACATCCTTTCATCACAAAGACATATCCATGTCATGGGTCATCAAACATCCTTTCATTGAAAAGACATATTCATGTCAAAGGTAAGAAAACATATTTTTTATTTACAAAGACATATCCATGTCATGGGTCATCAAACATCCTTTCATCACAAAGACATCCATGTTATAGGTGATCACACATCCTTTCATCGTAAAGATATAACCATGTCATAGTGTAATCAAAGATCATTTCATTACACTTATATTTCCACGTCAAAGATAAGCAAAGATCTTATTATTGAAGCATGCATCGTCTTGTCCTAAGTAAAAGAACAAAACAAAGACCCATCACCTTAAAATCATGTGTTCTCAATCCTTGAGTTTTCTGAACATCACCCGGTTTATTTGTCACCACCGACATTTGCGGTATTCCATTTAATGATATGTGACCTGAACAATGTGAAAAGGCTTTGTTCCATTTTCAGTGTTTCATTCCACTAAGATTAGGTAGGGATAGAGTAGAGAGAAAATCCATAAGGTGGCTCACTGAAGATAAATTGTGTTGAGCTTTAACTCTGTCATGCCAAGGATTATGCAATCAAAACGACCTAAGCCGTTTAGTCTATAGGTTATTATTTGACGATCAATCATCAAGAATCCGTGGGCAAAATGTAAAAAAAGAAAAAAAAATAATAATAGTAATAAAGCCCTTCTTCCAGTCAAGTTAATGTAAATAGCAATTTTTTAAAAAAATAAATAAATTCAGATCGGTATTAGGTATTCCCACTTTAAAAAATCATATTCTAACCTGTACCGGGTATACACCCTTAAAAAAAAAAAAAATTCTCATCTGCGTCGGGTAATTCCATAAAAAAAAATTCGTATCTGTGTTGGGTATTTCCATATAAAAAATAATTACGTCCAATCACAGCTGCAACATGCCATGGGGGCCAGCGTTATGGAGTTAACTGATCGTGAGCTGGTCCGAATCAACATGGCTTAGTTATGACATACGCAAGTCCCATGGCTCTCTCTAAAAAGCCATTTTTCTCACTAGCATTCGCCTGATCAATGCCGTGGGATTAAATTGACAGGAATGGAAAATGTGGGGGGGGGGGGGGGGGAAATCATAAATTCGAAACATGGATGAAATAATAATATGTGATGGCTTGACTTCGCTGCGATGTCATACATGTGGCCAGATGTGAATAATGTAGCAACATATCAACGAGGTACTTGCAGAATGCCCTGGCTGTGCTGCATATCCCCCTGCGTGCGGTAAATAAATAGTTTCGACATAATATTGCTTCTGAATTTGAACCATCGTCGTACTAATCTTCTCTCGGTTATTATGTCGGTTAGTTAGTAATATATTATTAATTAATCTTTAATAAATTTATTCCAAGATTTATGTTAATATTTGTACAAAAGCATTACTAATAATTAAAACCATTTTCAGTGTATGCAGTGCTGCCAACCATTGATAGCAAAACGGACTGTGTTTGATATGTCCGTAAAATTCTGTATATATGTATATGTGTGTGTGAGGTTTTGAATTTTCTAAGAGATTTTTTTTTTGCTCTTAAAGGTCATCATCTACAATTTTTACATTTCTTGTTATAAATGTTTTGAGAAAAATCTGTTCTTAGGTTTGTTGAGGTTTCAGGGACTATGTTTTAAATCCTATGAGTATGTCAACATGTTTAGTGGCGAATTTTGCTTATTTCACACTTCTTTTGCTCTTATCTATAACCTACAATCAAAGCCTCCCGTAATAACCTCTCATCATAACCTCCCATCAAAACATCCAATCATAACCTCCCATCATACCTTCTCTTCATAACCTCACATCATAACCTCCTATCATAACCTCCCATCATAACCTACAATCATAACCTCACATCATAACCTCCCATCATAACATACCATCATAACCTCGCATCATAATCTCCCATCATAAAATAACCTCATAACATACCATCATAACCTCCCATCATAACATCAAATCATAACCTCCCATCACAACCTCCCATTATAAACTCACATCATAACCTCCCATCATAACATGCCATCATAAGCTCCCATCATAACCTCCCATCATAACCTCCCATCATAAAATACCATCATAACCTCCCATCATAACATACCATCATAACCTCCCATCATAACATACCATCATAAACTCCTATCATAACCTCCCATCATAAATATTTACTGGGTGCCCCGGGCGCCCCTAGGCCCACAGCGCCCTGTGAGAGGGCACAGGTCGCACATCCTAACGGCCGGCGTGGCAATGGGACTACGAGTGCCCCATTCGCCCCTTTCTCACGGCCCAGGCATGTTGTGTTGCTAGGGGGCCCCAGTGTATTGCTGTACCCAGGGCCTCCTATGTTGTTAAGACGGCCCTGGGTACATGACGACTGATTTTTTGCGCTTGAGAAAACCTTCAGTTGTCTTGTGTTTAAAGTGTTCAGGTTTAAATTTTCTTGTCTTTGTAAGAATATTACCCTACTATGGCTTAGTCAGGAGCAGTTGCTTTTTTTTTTTTTTTTACACCGTGTCCTGGTATTTTGAGAATATGCCCGGTGTGTCCAAGAATTACAACAAAACAACAACAACAAAAAAGAGTTAACTTCTCATTTTCTATATAATTCAATGAAATCTACTGCATCAGAGTGCATTGCCTTCGTCGGTCATTTGTGTCCAGACATACATAACCCACTGATAAAATCCGGCAATTGCCCCAGAACAGAGATGTGAAAAAACAGAGCAATTTAAAAAAAAAAAATTCTCACGAAAAAACAATCGACTTATTTTACCAGAGTTCAGACGATGCGCATGACGCGCTGCGTGACAGACGAACACGAACAATAACAACAACGAATGATAGTCATACGAATGATAGTCGTACGAATTATAGTCGTACGAATGATAGTCGTCTCCTCCTCATGAAAAAAATGAAACCATTTATCGGAGTTCAAACATGACGCTTGATGCTCGGTGCGTGACAGCCTTTTTTTCACTCATTACTGTTACCATAGAACATGTAGAGTTGCTTTTGGGGCGTCGGTTTTAAAGAGGAAGCAGGACGCACCAGCAGCAAAATATGTCAGGTGTGCTGAAAATGAAAATGTACAGTCTAATTTTAAAACTTCATTTATTTTGACCAATAAGAGAGTCTTATCTTTTTCTCATGGCCATCTTGTATGAATTCTCTTCATTTCTCCCTCTGTCTTTTGTCTTCTTTTGATTTTTCTTGCTGTCCCTGCGTCGTCTTCTCTGTGTCTTTCTCTCATTCTATTCTCTCTCTCTCTCTCTCTCTCTTTCTCTCTTTTTATTCATTCTCTCTCTTTTTTTTTCTCTCTCTCTCTCATTTTTTTTATCTTCCCCCTTCCTACCTTGTGTCTTTCTCTCCTCTTGTCTGTCTATTGTCATCTGTGACTTTTTCTCTATCCACTCACCCATTTGTCTGCACATACCAATATGAAAACTCACGGTGCTAAAAGCTAGTCTCAGTCGCTTGCTTTCATTAACCTTGCATGAACTGTTGGTCACGTAAGTCTGCGCATTTACTTATGTCTGTTTATCCAGTCATCCTCGCTTTCTTTCTATCACTCAACAAACAAATACAGTTTTTTTTTCCTCTTTGTAACTTTTTCTCATAAATGCTGCTTTTTTCCGTCTCTCTTCGTCTCTCTCTCTCTCTCTCTCTCTCTCCCTATTTCCCTTCTCTCTCTCTCTCTCTCTCTCTCTCTCTCTCTCCCTCTCTCTCTGTTTTTTTTTCCTCTTTGTATCTCTTTCTCATATATGTTGCTTTTTTCCGTCTCTCTTCGTCTCTCTCTCTCTCTCTCTCTCTCTCCCTATTTCCCTTCTCTCTCTCTCTCTCTCTCTCTCTCTCTCTCTCCCTCTCTCTCTCCTTAATGTCACTATCCTGTCATTTTCCCACTCCTGTAGATTTTCAACCCAACCACCTACCCTATAAGCCCCACCAATGCATGCTCCCTTACGCCTATTTAAATGTTGCAACACCCCAAAGCTAAAACCTCTGACATCAATAATCAATCGTGGACCGCTCTGCCACTCACCCTCTTTTCTATGAGTATTGATTATTCCCATTGATTGATCGATTAATCCGGACATTCGTTTACCATCACCTTCGGAGCTTTGCATCCTTAACGTCTTTTATTTTCTTGTTCCCAATTTGCAACCTTTGCCCTCCCTCACCCCAACCCCTTCCCTCACCCCCAACCCCCTCCGCCCATGCCACCCTCCTCCCCCGGACTTTTCCTGGACGTGACGCAAAGTGCGTCAGAGCCATTGATTGCCACCCAAGCACGTGACTCAGAGGGCCACGCCAATTCAAGCTGAAAACTACTTGGTTTCAAGGACGGGTCCTCGCTTTGAGCGTCGTCAGTTGAAGTTCTCATCTTGGTAGTAGAGATAGTTTGTGGTCCTGACTTCGACCCGTGGTGTACTACACGGCCTTCTACTTTAAAGTTTTTGGTGGGGACCAAAGAATTTGAGATTTTTGCATTACAAAGTCTATGTTCATTCAGCCTTGTTATCTGAGTTGTACTCATTGATATATATATATATATACTTCTGCCTTTTACCCCGCGTGTGGCATAGGATGTTTACTAACGTTTCCATGTATATCTGTCCTATTCTTTCATTTCCCGATGATTGCAAGCGTATCCCATAGACAAAGTAAGGCACACACATACGAAATATATTTAAATCTTTTTGAATTTCTTTTTTTCTTCTTTTTTTTTTTTTTTAAAATTTTTTTTTTTTTACTTCCTCTCCTTCTTTCTTGCTCTTTCTATTTATCCTCTCTGACATGACTTCGAGTTAAGAATAGCTCGAGATCCACAACATTTTTTAAAACCATAATTACAATAAATTACTCAACAAAATAAAATATACAATCTTTCTGTAAATTAAAAAAAAAAAAAATTAATGAAGGTTTGCAACGAATCGTATTGAATTCTGGGACGGCTACGCGCAAATCGTTGGATGCTTTCTAAGGACTGGATAGTCCATCCACTGTAGAGCAGAAGTTTCACATTACTGAGCCCAGTCAATCCACTGTAGAACAGAAGCTTCACATTAACATCGACTGAGTCCAGTCAATCCACTGTAGAACAGAAGCTTCACATTAACATCGACTGAGTCCGATAAGAGTTATCTCATGGCCCATCACTTCTGGCAGTCACTCAAGTTAATCTTACAAAACGGGAGGGGGGGGGAAGAAAAGATGGGGGATGGGGGTGGAACCAAGGCGGTCGTCGATGAACAGGAATTGATGCAAACAACAAACTGTTGGGAACAGACTCAATTGTTTTCTCTATTGTGTCCAACTAACTGTCTGTTCAGCAATGACAATTGATTCAAACAACAAACTGTTGGAACAGACTCAAGTGTTTTCTCTATTGTGTCCAACTAACGAATTGTGTCTCTTTCTTCTTCTTCTTCTTTTTTTGGGAGCCAACGATCATTCTAACGTATGTCTCTAGCTATCGAGTGTCCCAAACTAAAGTGTACTTTTTACTAAGATGTATTTCTAAATTACTAACTAACTAACATGTGTGTCTCTAACTAACGTGTGTCTCTAAATAAAGTGTCTCTAAATAACACGTGTCTCTCTATCGTGTTACTCTAAATAACGTGTGTCTCTAAATATCGTGTGTCTCTAACTATCGTGTTACTCTGAATAACTTGTGCCTCTATTATCATGTATCTCTAACTAACTAGTGTCTCTAAGCAACGTGTGTGTCTATATAACGTGTGTCTCTAACTAACAATCATTTCTATCTGACCTATATCTCTTCTAACCTGTGCTCATAACTGTGGTGTATCTCTCAGTAAGGTTTGTCTTAAATACGTGTATCATTTCGTGTATCATTTCGTGTATCATTTCGTGTATCATTTCGTGTATCATTTCGTGTATCATTTCGTGTATCATTTCATGTATCATTTCGTGTATCATTTCGTGTATCATTTCGTGTATCATTTCGTGTATCATTTCGTGTATCATTTCGTGTAAATACAAAGACATTAAAATAATAATTATTTCGTGGACCAAAAAATCCATAATTTTGCACGTTCATCCAGGCTATTTTCAACTCAACCGAATGAGTTATTTTGTGAATTTTGTAAAGACCTAAAATTTGCCCTAAATTAACTCAAATAACACTCTCCTAGACGCAAACTGTGGAGAGGCCTGCGCTGTGACGCATGGCGAGGTCTTCTACCTAACCACACTAATTTAGGAAAACCGCAACGCACACAGAAAAGTACATTTTGTTTATTTGAAACCAAGTCCTGAAGGTTCATTTTTTATTCAAAGGAATGACGTTAGATTAGTCGACTCCGTTCTGACTAACAATAACACAGTCAAGAATCCAAAACCCTGGCTCCTCATCGAGGTCTGCCAGTCTCTGCTTTCAGGGAGTCATGCTTGCGAATGCTTTCTCTGTAGGCGGAAGACTCGGNCGACATGAGTATATTCAACTATTCTCATATTACATAAATAATTATTTGGCGCTTTTAGCGGAACAATGCACCCGATTTAGTGTCTACTATGTTTACCAAATTTTTTTTTCTTTTAACTATTTTTTTTGTTATATTTCAACACATGGTGGTTTAAAGTGCACTGGTTCCCCCCCCCCCCTAAACATGCACGCAGTCTCCACTTAATCTCTTTCGCTTTTACATCATTTGGTCGTTTAAACCCAACACGGTGTACCGCTGGGGTCAAATTGGCGAAGTAAAGCTTGATCACGAGCTCCATGTTTCGGTAATGACAGGCGAGACGTTCCAACTGTGGCTGCTCCCTGTGGCTGAAAAACAAAGCCATGAAACGAACGTGGTCATTTGGTTAACTGGACTAAGACCCGACCACCTTGTCTTCGAGGCCATACAGCAGTAAAATATAACATCAAACCAATGTTTGTCCAGAGACAATTTCAACAATTATTAAATGTGTTATTTGCAATTTTTAAGGTAGGACACCTTGTGTACGCATTTCGTAAGGTTAAATACAAATTCCTATTATAATTTGTTACGTCATGTTTGAGAATAAGGTTTAGTTTCATGTGGGTTTTGCTATACTTTAACCCTACCTTCCATAACGGATGTATTTAGAAGAGGAAAAAACAAAACAAACAACTACAAACAAAAAACAACAACACTGTCTCAGCTAAAACAAGGCATACTAGACTTTACCCCATTTACGTTTAGCGCATCTCTGGTCAAACACCACTGTTGAGTCAGTCAGTGGACAGCTTAATGTATCGTCCAGTAATCACTTAATGACCTGTCCATGGAAACCAGGCCGTAGAACAGTATTCTCGTTCTTTGGTCCAACACTTAATCTCTGTCCCGAATTTCAGTTTCAACAACACCCCCCCCCCCCCCCCCCCCCCCCCCCCTCCCCCCCCCCCCCCCCCCCCCCTGGGGGGGGGGGGGGGGGGAGCCGCTTACAGTTGAGTTGGTCAAAAGGCTTCTACTGCCTCTTCGGTGGCTTTAAAGTCTCGTTGTTGGATAGTGCAAGAAATGTGTCGCTCAGATGTCGCTCAGATGTCGCTCAGATGTCGCTCAGATTAGAGGTTTGTCACGCATCTCACAGAATGTGTCTTTACCTCTTTTTTTTTTTTTTTCGAAATAGGGTGTAGGTATCGGCGAATGGGTGGGAGTGGCAAAACGGATTTTTAGAAGAATGTTTGGCTACCGCGCTTGTTGTAGAGCCGCGATGTCTACAGTCACACTTCTTTTAAATTGTTTTTTTTCCCCCTCTTTCATATGTATTTTTTTAAAGCATAAAATAAAAAGTCGAAAATTGTATATTTTCACATGAAAATGTTCCAATTATTAATACAGAATATCCAGGAAAACGAATTATTCGCTCCACATTTAAAAATAAAAATAATTATTAATGTATATGCGCCTTCAGCCGACATGAGTATATTCAACTATTCTCATATTACATAAATAATTATTTGGCGCTTTTAGCGGAACAATGCACCCGATTTAGTGTCTACTATGTTTACCAGATTTTTTTTTCTTTAAACTATTTTTTTTGTTATATTTCAACACATGGTGGTTTAAAGTGCACTGGTTCCCCCCCCCCCTAATCATGCACGCAGTCTCCACTTAATCTCTTTCGCTTTTACATCATTTGGTCGTTTAAACCCAACACGGTGTACCGCTGGGGTCAAATTGGCGAAGTAAAGCTTGATCACGAGCTCCATGTTTCGGTAATGACAGGCGAGACGTTCCAACTGTGGCTGCTCCCTGTGGCTGAAAAACAAAGCCATGAAACGAACGTGGTCATTTGGTTAACTGGACTAAGACCCGACCACCTTGTCTTCGAGGCCATACAGCAGTAAAATATAACATCAAACCAATGTTTGTCCAGAGACAATTTCAACAATTATTAAATGTGTTATTTGCAATTTTTAAGGTAGGACACCTTGTGTACGCATTTCGTAAGGTTAAATACAAATTCCTATTATAATTTGTTACGTCATGTTTGAGAATAAGGTTTAGTTTCAT
>CAXITT010000597.1:0-104873 GCA_964033795.1 Lymnaea stagnalis | reverse complement strand
GTGACCATTGACGTAAATTAAAGTTTAAGAGTTCTCTCTGTTTATCTCCAGACTCTCCGAGTGACCATTGACGTAAATTAAAGTTTAAGAGTTCTCTCTGTTTATCTCCAGACTCTCCGAGTGACCATTGACGTAAATTAAAGTTTAAGAGTTCTCTCTGTTTATCTCAGATTCTCCGAGTGACCATTGACGTAAATTAAAGTTTAAGAGTTCTCTCTGTTTATCTCCAGACTCTCCGAGTGACCATTGACGTAAATTAAAGTTTAAGAGTTCTCTCTGTTTATCTCCAGACTCTGTGTCGCTGGCTGCTGACGGTCAGGAAGAATTACAGAAATGTCGCTTACCACAATTGGCGGCACGCATTCAACGTCTGTCAAGTCATGTTTGCCATTTTAACGGTCAGTGAACACTTCGTATCCATCTATAGCGTCGGTATTATTATGTCTAGAAAGTAAACAAGCAAGAACAACACAAGACATAAGAAAATATAATTTTAACAATATGCTCCGGGACATAGAGCAAACAACCCTCACACTTCGGTTAGTTGCTTAAAATATTAAAATCATTTAAATTATTAATCAAAAGAAACCGTTAAAATTTCCATTTATTTTAAGCGTGATTTCATTTTGAACATCACTAGCATTTTGAGGTGCATCTCATCGCATTTTTAAAAAAAAAGTGTTCCTAGGTATAATTATTGTTGAAAATTAAAACATTTAATTCATATTAACGTCCAGTTAAGTTCATATTCCTTAATAAGTTTGTTAAAAAAATGGAAGAGAAAGAAGCATGGGGAACAAAATTAAATGTGTTATTTCATTTTTAGAGAGGACATTCAGAAAGGGCTCTTTAAGTTATACAATTAGACCTCATCATGTTTGTAGCAAGCTGTTGAATCACGAGAGATAACATCATGACAATGAAAATCATTACGCTTATTTTAATTCAATTTTATGCTCCCGGCAATAAATTTATGGTTGCATGATACGTTCATTAAATATAACACACACTCGCAAATTGACCTAGAATCCAGAAACAATCGTTTAAGCCATGGAACCAATGCAGCGGCAGGGGACCTAATTTGTTTGACGGGCCAAAAGCTTTGATTGTGAGGGTAAAAAAAAAAAAATTACTGTCAACTTTGAATGCAGGTTGGCACAAATTCAAAAAGTGACAGGTGTGCTCCGAACGTCACGTGATGGCTCTGCCATAAACCAGAAAATAGCTCTGAAAGAAAACACTTCCTACCGTCGCTGCAGCGTTAACTTTGACATTTCTTTGAGCTCTGGACTATTCTAATTCTACTGCGCCGCTTTGTCATTGACATTTTGGTTACAGCGTTAAAAGAATATGCATGAATATTAAGAGAGCTGACATGTTCAATTTTTAAATTATGGCGATAGCAATCTTTATGTTTCCTTTTAACTGGAACAAAGAGAAGAAAAAAATAAGAGAAAGAAAGAAAACTGCAAGAACTCATAGTCAGGTTCGAATACAGAAAGCGTCCACGGGCCACGAGTGATTTGTGAAGAGATTGCTTTGATTTATTGACTGCGGGCCCCCAAACTCGTGAATAAACAGTCCATTGTACACGGCAAAAGCCCTGAGTTCAATACCCCTAATGTTAGAGCTAATGGGGCGATAGCGTTTTTTGTAGCGTTGCTTGACGTCACGGCGCGTGAGGCCAGGGGATCAATGGCTGTCAACGAGTACAGAACACCTTATGTCGAAAAATTAACCCTAACTAGCTACTCTCGGCGAAAACTGTCCGCCCGCAGGGAAAGGGAAGTACGTCACTTTCTGAGACATGGCAACGCGGTTTGTCACTTAGTGATACGTGATAACTTTGACTTTACGTAGCTATTTATGGTATAAATTTGTAGGGGGAAATGTCTCTCTCTTGCACCCATAATTTTCGTGTAATTCTTGAACCATGTGTGTAGGTGACAGATGATTTCAAAAGTACTAATCCTCATTTATTAGTCGTTGACAAACTTACATTTGGAAAACGATCCTAAAAGCCGTTGACCCACCCTTCTTACCGCACCGCTCATCGATGCACATAATAACCCCCCCCCCCCCCCCCCCCCCCCCCCCCCCNCCCCCCCCCCCCAGATGCCCGATCATTTTGATTTGGACGGGAAAGCATCCTGGACAAGGATTATAACGTTCTGAAGTGGAGAGTAATTGTATTTAACTTTTATTTTAAGGAAAACAAAACAGTTACAAATGGTTGCCAGTCGGTGGAATTTAAATAGGCCGATGCTGGAAATATGGATTCCTCTATGTTCCCCATTCTTCTCTGTGAGTTTCTGGTCACAGCATTCAACCGCCTAGTTGCGTTGAGAATTCCTATCTCCAAAATTAACAAAGCTCTAGTTAAATCGTTCAGCGGCGACGAAGCACATTGCACTTGGACGCTGCATTAAAACCATCATCTCAGAACAAACATCCACACAATATAATTACTTAATCTAAGAACTGAAATTATGTACGTCTGCATTAACGCTTTTTCTTTAACTTGAATGCGGTTCGTTTGTTGTGCTAGGAGTGTATGACTTGCATCCTTCCTTCTTCACAGCAATGCCAATGTCGCTGTAATCTCTCTGACAATGAGACCCTGGCCCTTCTGGTGGCTTGCCTGTGTCATGATTTAGATCACAGAGGGACAAACAACGCTTTTCAGCAGAAGTGAGATTTTCATATAGAGAACATTTTCTTGTAATTGTAAGGGTTAAACTCCAGGATGATCTGAAAGTTTAATTGTATATCGGAAAAAGATCAACGACAAACTGTTGTTCTTAAATCCACCCCCAACTTTCCAAATACTTTTGGTTTTGGATTTGAATATGTAAATGATTTTTTAAAATAACTTTATTTATACGTTTAATGACCTAGAGATCTAAAAAGATATGCAAATAGCCTATTAGGTGCATTGGTGCTGTTATTAACTAAGGCCTATCAATTCCGATGCTTTCTTTGGAGTATAACACAACTCTAAATTACTAAATCGTATACTATGACCATCAAGATAAAGAATTATTTTAAACTATTTTTAAGGGTTAACTGACCCTTAAGATTTTTTTTTTTTACAAAAGATCATTTTTAAAATTTAAAAAAAAATGAAACATTTTTTCAAAAGTGTACTTAAGTGCTTAGTAAGTTATTGGTACAAAATATATATATATATATATATCAGTCGTTGACTTTTGCGTTTATCGAATCACCACCCTGGTGTACATTCTTTTCACCTTTATATTGCCGATTTTTAAAATCAATTTTTCGTTTACATTTACATAAATATGCATACACATGCCGGTGAATAATTAATTTGTTAAAATAACATTGTTTAGCAATACTTAGCTGAAAACAGTGTATGCTCTCCCTTGTCAGGTCCAGCTCGGCGTTATCTCAGCTGTACGGAACAAGTGCTACACTAGAACACCACCATTTTAACCATGCTATTATGATCCTAAACAGCGGGGTAATATTCTATAATAATTTCACTTACGTTTAGTAGGTTTTTCCCCAACGATAGGTATGATGCTTGCAAATTTTTATATTTTTTTTTCTATTCATCATTCACAAAATTATTTGCTTCAAAACACCGCCAATGAATGAACAAAACGTTGTCAATGATCAATTTTAAGAATATCATCCCTGAACAAACTGTACCCTCTTAATTCTTACTCTTAACCATGGGCGCCCGCAGAAAATTTTCTAGGGCGGGGGGGGGGGTAAAAAAATCGATTAACTTCCCAGGGTGGGGGGCAAAATTTTTTTAGTAATATTTTAATGTAGTTTTAATTTACTGTATCGTATTTGTTGGGGGGGGGGGGTGGGGGGCAAGTGCCCCACATTGCCCCTACCTGCGGGCGCCCATGCTCTTAACCTAATTAACTATTTATACCACGTAGACTTTTTATTATCTACGTCAATTCATTTGTACAATTAATTCTTAACTAAAAATTAGATCTATTTGACATGTGCTTTATATTCTTTCATTATATTTAGTTTAGTACCGGGTATTGTAATAATGACAATATTACACTACGATTGTATAAATAAACGTAGCATTGGCTTATTAATTAATGAAATGAGACGAAATGTGTAGACAACTAATCTATTTTGTACCATAGAATAAAATATCCCCCTTGTTCAGCAGGGCACAAATCTCTTTGGCAACCTGGGATCTGAAGATTTTAGTGAAGTAACCAAGCTATTAAAACATGCCATTCTGGCAACAGATCTTTCTCTGCACATACAGTAAGCTCTTTTGACCTCTCATGTAGTTGATGTAGAGTTGTTTGAAAGATTTGGAAATCTCCAGGAATTTAATGTAATATTGATTAGAATGAAATTAGCTTTGGTAGGGAAATTTTCAGTAATCAAAGGGACATAGATAACTTTTTCTAAGAGAGATAGGTAAAGCTAGTTATGTTTCTTGAAATAGAAACTTAGTCTAAAAAAAAAAAAAAAAAAAAAAAAAAAAAAAAAAAAAAAAAAAAAAAAAAAAAAAAAAAAAAACAACAAAAAAAAAAAACAACAAAAAAAAAACAAAAAAAACATTTTGCTTCTTGGTACCCAGTACCATACTTATTTTTAATTGATTTTTCAATTTTCCTATTCCTAGTAAGAATACTGTATAAAACCAATTAAAATAAATAATCTGAAAGGACAGAAGTAATTAATATAGACATAATTCTACATTGTTGTCAATATTCCAATTAATATCCTGAGTACTATATTAATTCGATGAACATTTATGCTGCTGAAGAAAATAGTCTCAATATCATAACATGAACAGGGAACCATATACTCAGAGATACTAGACTAATAAGGACAAATAAATTTTATTGTCTCCTCCTTTTGTCCTTTATTGTGTAAAACTGTTTTTTGTTAAATGAATGCCACCCATTGATTTATTCGTTTACAGACTGAGGGCAAAATTCTTCGCAATGGTGGAGTCAGGTCAGAGGATATATGATGACAGAGAATCTAAAGAGATCTTTCGAAGTATTCTGATGACAGCTTGTGATATTGCTGCTATAACCAAACCATGGGATGTTCAGAGAAAAGTGAGTCTAAAGCGACCATGGAAAATCTTTTCAGGGGTTGCTAGATGAAATGGTCAAGATTATCTCTGATTTTTTTTCCTCCATCCTATGGGAAAAAAAACTTTCATTGGACAAAAATAATAAAAGTTTAAAAATAAAATGATGGATTGAAATTTATTTTACAGATGAACTTATACATTGAACATTTTTGTACCGGTAATGAATTAAATGATTGCCAAAGTAGGCGATCATGTTAATTTGAAGCACATATTCTGATTCCTAAAATTCAAGATAAGTGTCTTCAATTGTGTCTCTCAATTCATTGTTAACCTTCTGTCTTTTGAAGTGTGAAAATTAAAAGAAAAATTAAAACAATATTGATTTGTTTATTTTAGCATCATAGAAACTAAGAATATGAATATGAGAATATAATAAATTATTTATATTGTCATGTTTCAGGTGTCAGATTTAGTCATAACAGAATTCTTTGATCAAGGTGACAAGGAAAAGAATGAACTAAACATTCAGCCACAGGTGAGAGAAATTCTTTTTTAGTTGATGTTAAATATCTGGGACATCTAAATTTTTTTTAGGAATCAATATGGTTGAGTTATTAGTCAAGCATATAGAAATCAGCTTGCTATTTTAACAATAAGAAAAAAGTAAGATAAATTAAATTAATAACAATTTAAGGAGTTAAAAAATGTGTATAGAAACTAATTTGAAAATGTTGCCAATCCTGATTCATAGATTCATGGAGATATCATTCAGCATTATTTCCTTTTTTGTTTAAAAAAAGGGGATGGTTTGGAATTAACTATAGCTTTAATCATTCAATGAACATAAAGACTAAAAGGCTATGTTGATGATTTTGTAAAAGTAAATTATGTGGTTTCTCATTGATTGAAATAAAAAAATCCCCCCCATACAGATTTTTTTTCTTGGCACGTTGGCAGGTCTGCATTCATTTAAAAGTATTATGTTTTTTTCTTCAATATTAAATGACTTTAATTCTTATGCATTGTTTAGACTTAAAAAGTGTAAAGGCTCTTGGAGTTTACCTCAAAAAGACAACTGCTTCATGAGCGCATGGAAATATTCTTCCAAATGAGGTTTTTAATGTTTAACAAATTTGATATTTTCTAAGGCCTGTATGGACAGAGAGAAGAGAGATGAAGTGGCCAATCTCCAGTTAGCTTGGATTGATGGAATATGTCTACCTCTTTACAAAGTTAGAAAAACTATTTTTATCTAAGACATGCTTAATCATTTTATTTTCTACTAAGATTTGTTTTTTTAACAATTTTATGGTTAAGTTTTATATCATGAAATCTATAAAAAAAATTGACCTAATCAGTTTTTAAATTTAATGTTTAATCATAAAATGGCATCATGCAGCTGATTTTTTAATATTTAAATAAATAATTTTAATTATCTCATTTTCTAATTTTTATATATTTTTTTCATGATCTTACCAGTTCACATATTTTTTTTCTAAATTTAAAACCAGGCCCTAGTCAAAATGGATATGTGCTTCCAGCCCATGTTGGATGGTTTGTTAGAAAACAGGTCACGCTGGGAGAGATTAGATGCTGAACGTTTGAGTCAGCATGCGATACTTGAGACAGGAGTTTGAGGTCAATCATAGGAGATCGATGCCGCAGAACTGGAATGTGAAGATTTCAAACCTTGACATAGAGCTGTGATGTACTGTGTGATATGAATGATATTATCAGCGCATGGAAAACAGTTTGACAATATTTCCATGGAACAGTGATTGTTCCTGCCTTGCATTCACCTAAAACTTTAAAATAAATACTGTGCTCCCTGTTCCAATATGAAGGGAATTCCATTAGTAATAAAGTCTTAATTACAGTGGATGACTAGTAAGTTAAATAATGGAACAAAAGCATACCCAGCTTAATTCATGCCAGGTTAAGCGAATCAATTTGGGATAAATGGACAGTTGGTCTAGAACCACTGAATCGCTTCCAGTCGGACAGAAGCATGTGATACACAAACTTTCCTACAGTGGATCAAGTTCATCATTTCTTGAATGTTTAAAGGGAAGACTAGCTGCATGCTCAGTACAAGAGACTGCATGCTTCTACAAGTCATTACAAAACTGTACAGTAGCTAGTGGTATTGTTGAAAACTGTCTCAGATTTCTGACAAGAACTCTACACAAATCTCATCTAGTCTCTTACCAATATAGAAAATGTAAGGGTTTTGTTTTCAAATAGATGTTTCTATACTTTATAAGATGAAATAGGCTTGATAATTTAAATATAAATTTTCATTTTTTCCTTTATTACATTTTTTTATCTTTAAGAGTTTAAATTATTATTTTTTTAAAAAGAATACAGACGATGTTTTGTGCTATTGTTATCAAGATCTTTAATATTTTTAGGCATCATGACTGAATTAATTGAAATCGAAAACATGCTATGACTTCTGTGATTCATGAATTATTCACATTATGTTGCGCTATGTTGCGATATGATGTTTGCTTTCCTATTGGTTGACATTGCTGTTTATTATATCTTGTTAAAATCTATTTGTATGAAGTGGTCCAAGCAACACTTTCCAATAAATGTAGTGCAATTGTTTTGTATATCTTACACAACTCTCCTGATACGGTACTGGTTATTTTTTATGTTGCTGTTGATATGACAATATTGTGCTAGTATATATTTCTGAACACCAATCAAAACAGCTTTTGGTAAGTAAGAATGGCTAGAATTTCCTCATCATTTGGGGCTTGAAATTGTGCAGCCTGCTCCTTGATATTACACATTTTTTTTTTTAAATTGGCTAAGTTTACACACCTTTATGCTTTCAATATTTTGGAATAGGTGAATATGTAATTATTATAATTACAAAACAGTGAAGAGATGAAAACAAACCAGGGTTGAAATTAAAGTGAAGATGTAGAAAAACAATTTGATAGAAATGTTAAAGTTTGATAAATAATGTGAAATAAAATTTAATTTCATCATGTGGATAATTTTAGCCATCTGAGGGCAACATAACAAAATGTTTTCAGGTTTCATGTGATGTTGTTTCAATGAAGATATCTGGACAAAAGAAGACATTCACTTATTTAAAACTTAAACTTTCTAGGAGAGAGGTCTAGATGCCAAAGACCAAAACATTTCATGAAGAATGGGATTCAAAGGTTGAGAGGGTATTTGAATCATGTAATTTCAAACTTAGTATTTTATCACAGTGTTTTTTACATACTTAAGTTCAAATATTTCAGAACTTTAAATAAGCCTCTCACCTTAAAGCCAATAGCTGATGCTAAGGGGTGGCTTCCAATCTTGTCTTCTGCCCCATTCCATCCTGTCTCTCTTTGTGCCCCATCAATAAATGTGTTGATTTTAAAAGATTATTTCCAATATCTATTCCACTGATAACAGTGTTTACATAAACAGTTTATTAGCCATTATTATTTTTGTTTCTGAATGGCATTTAATTATAAAATCTAATTTCATTTCGCAATGATATCAGTCAGCCACACAACACAATTTACAAGACATATTTCAGTCCCTAATTTTATCAATTTTACAAATGTTCAGTCAATATCTTAATTTCTCTACGTTAAATAAGTATTTCTTCATGAATCTCTTCATAAATTTTTTTTTTGAAATTTAGAGTTTAATATTTTTTTATTATGAAAAGACTAACTTACCTTACCTGAGGAAATGGTTTTCTATGAGATAACACTTTCATATTTATTTTGCCATTGCACCAATGTGTTATGTTATTGGAGCTTCATCTAAATCCATCCATATTAGCATTTAATATCTATTTCTTTATTTTATATTTATCAATAATGTATGTTAAAATATTTTCCTTAGTATAATATTAACTAGAAGTGGGGAACACAACAGTTGTATCAGAGCCACTGATGGGGTGCAGTATGACAGTGGAGTTTAGGCCTATGGAGTTTAGGCCTACAGAGTTTAGGCCTACAGAGTTTAGGCCTACATTAATTCCATTTTGGCAGATTCAAGGTTTTCTTCATTATATAGAATGCTTCCTCCACGTAAAATCAGAGAGAAAAACCTTTTATTAAGACATCAGTTTGGTAATTTTATCGTAACTTGATAACATCCAAAGCGTAAAGTTTTTATTTGTCAAAATGATAGAGAAATAATAAGCCTTTATACCTCAGGTAAAATTTGTTAATACTTACATGAAATATAACTCACACAGTAAGGGAAAACCTGAGTAATCACATGATAAAACAAAGGACATTATGACTTAAATGCTTTCAACAGCACCGTTAAAGAAAAGCAAAAAGTGAAGGAAGAGGATGATACGCTTAACTGATAGTGATGGTAGACAGGAAATCTTTGGGTGATTCTGCAATTCAATATGATTGTCTGTTTACCATCACTACAATCAGTTTATCTATCTGTTCTCTCTCTTTCTTTTTTTTTTTACTGTGTGTTATATTTAAGATCTGATCTTCCTTTTTTTTTTTTTTTTACAAAGAGTCAAAGAGCTCTCAATGTTTACCATCACTACAATCAGTTTATCTATCTGTTCTCTCTCTTTCTTTTTTTTTTTACTGTGTGTTATATTTAAGATCTGATCTTCCTTTTTTTTTTTTATTTACAAAGAGTCAAAGAGCTCTCAAATTAACTTATAAACTTTTTTTAAAAAATGTAGGTCTAGAAACAACTAAGCCTACCCAAGTAGAAAATGGCTACATCAATAAGAAGCAGAGTTAAATGTTTAATGTTTTATGATAAACTAATATCTATTGGGGAATTTAAATAATTAGCCCCTATTTTAATCAATGCTTCCACTGTATGTAATGTGCTGGTCTCTTTAAAAAAAAAAAATGTATTTAATTTTTTTTTGGTTAAAAAAAATTGGGTAAAACAATAGAGAACTTTGTGTTTGATCCATGAGAATATTAGCCTTTTAAACGTTTAGCCTTTCATTCCTAACAATTGTGTATTTATAAGTCAGTAATAAAATATGCTCTAATTAATGTCCTATCTTCTGAGTCAATTTTTATTTGTTGTGATTATTACTCTTTATAATTGTAGACTTATTATAGCCTATTTCTAAAGCTCTTTCCGAGCCAATCGACAGTCGATTTGAGTGGTCACGTTCGTGCCAACCCACAGTATACTGTCGATATCATTAATGTAGTTTATTTCGTTTCCTGTGGCTCTTAATCCGACTTTTTTATTTTTAAACGAAGGATAACTCTTACAACTTCCTTTCTGTTACAAGTAGGGCTTGTTTGCGTGTGTTTTTCTAATAATATTTCGATTTTTGTTGAGAATTTTGTAAACAAAGCCATGGCGACGCCCACTCCAAGCATGTCAGCTGTTGCTAGACCACGTAGGTAGTCAATTTTGCAAATAAAATAACTTTTATTGCTAATTATTGATGCTGAAACAACAGACAATAACCATGAATCATTTGATTCCAATGTCCAATGATTATGATGATTTTCAGCATTCTGATGGGTCGGTAAATGGAAATAGTAATAGAATGGTGATAGTACTGATAGTAATAGTAATACTAGTAATAGTGGTGCTGTCGGCAATTTCATAAAAATTTAAAAACATTTTTTAAAATATAAAAATACCACGAATGGATAGAGCCTAGAGAATGGATTAAAAAAACACCCTGATCAACTTTCTAGCTCAAGTAGTTCAAAAGTTATGATTTTTTTTCAAAACCACCTTGTTACTATGGCAACCGTGAGGATTCAGATAAGAATGCTCCTAACGTTACAAAAATGGGTATAACTCCGTAACAAAATGGAATATTTTCAAAATGTAAAATGCATTATGATCAAAAATGGATATACTTTTTGGGGATTGAAGCAGAATAGGATATCAGCAACACAGACCATATGGTAGTCTGATAAGTTCAGATTTTGTGTACAATTTTAAAAATATAAAAAATTTGATCTCACAATTTTACCTAAAAAATTTAACTTATTGTTGTTATATTTATATTGTTTTATATTTTACATATTATTATTCTCTGTCTAATTTCCTTTAATTTGATAAGAAATACAGCTATCTTGCTAAAAGAAATGTATTCAAAATTAATTAATAGATAGGAACACCCTAAAAAATTTCCCACGCCCGAATACAGGTCTGGCACGAACGTGGAAAACCCCCTGGCATGGAAAGAGTTTTAAATATGAAATAATTCAACAGTCAATAGGCCTTAATCAGTGTTGCCAGTGCTTAAAATATTATAAATATTAGGGGTGTGCCGGACCCCGATCCGGAATCCGGTTCCGCCGGATTTTGCACTATCCGGTGAAATCCGGTTCCGCCGGATTTACATGTATCCGGAACAACCGGATTCCGGAATATACCGGATTTCGGAATTTGCCAGATTTTGTGACTCACCGGATCATAATCTGAAATAAAAGTAATTCTCTTTCCCGAATTCCACACGATCACGATACATTAATCGATTGTTTCGAGCGTTGAGCTTGTTTAATGTTTAATATTCCGTACATACCAGAGGCTAGAGTCAGCACCGCTAATAGTGGCCAATAGTGTAGGGACTTTGATAAGAAAATTTAAACTTTTTGTAAAAATAAACCAATGGCATAGTTGAAAAGATGTAATTTTTTTTAAAGAATTATAACACCAAAATCATATTTTTAGCTGTTGTAGTTTTAAAGTTATGAATTTTTAAAGTACGACTTGGTTTGTCATTTTTTAACATGGACTGCATCTCCACATTCTGTGATCTCATTCCACCAATCCCGTCATGCGCAATGACTATATAGTTTATATAAGGCAACGCATTCCCTGCCTTATCACTAAAATACTGTTTAGACTTAGTTTAAACTTTCAACTTTGGCACATGAATAATTAATTAAAGCTTTCCCTGACCAATGGTTTAATAGTTTTTGCACACGGCAAACTCTTATGAATGAAACTCTGAGGTAGTACTACGATACAGTTATGCAAGTGGCTGTGAATGGTTGCCAATGACAACGTGTTGCACACGGTAAATTCTGATCATTTATAATATGGATTCTACCGGGTTGTTAAAGCTCAAATTAAAACATTCCAGTTTAAATGTCTTTAAATGCATTCTGAAACACAAGTTATCAATTATTTTGATGTAAATAGTGATAATAAATTAATATTTCCTAAGTATCGTCAACTTCCGCCATTAAAAAGGGGGGCGTGGCCAACCCCATGGCGAAATTAGGTTGAGCGAGCTGCATGACCTGCTGCGAACGCGTAGAAACATGGCGTCTCTCGTAAGACACTTATCCAAATGGAACGGAACTCAAATATATATCGAAAGTACTAATTTAATAATAAATAGACACACACATCGGAAAATTAAAAACTCGGATTTTTTGGCGCCGATTGCGAATTCCCATACACAAAAAGTAGTAGTCCACCTTGACTTACCGAAGTATCTACCAATAGTACCAAAATCCGGAATCCGGGAGAAACCGGAATCCGGATCCGGCGGATTTCGCATAAGAAAATCCGGATCCGGATCCGGTTGGAAAAAACGGATCCGGCACACCCCTAATAAATATAGACTTAGAAAAACAAAGAGCAACAATATTTTTTTAAGTTGGACGAATAATATTAATTATTAATTTGTAGCCTCACAGTTTCAACAATTTCATATTAAAAATATGACTTTAAAAAATATGATTGTCCTTGCCTTAAAAAATATGGAGATTTAGAAGATTTATCCTCCGTAAAGTTAATGTTAATGAGTTCCAATAGGGTTTAAGTATTTCTTTACCATCTCATTTAACGAACAAGTTTTATAAACAGCTTTTGTCTCTGTTTACGAACGATAGTTTAGGTAACGTACATACGCACATGCCTGTACCCATAATCCCACCGGCTCTGTGGTGCGTTTGCTAAAATTATCCCCACCCCCAACCTTACCCAGCAATCATCAGAATAAGATTGCTGCCAAATTAATTAATAATTGATATCTTTTAAAAAGAAAAACATGAAAATTTCATTACTTTATGAAACAACCTTGCCAATGAACAAACACAACTTAATGAATGAAGTCGATGATATTGGACAGTTAAATATCTTCTGCCTTTTTTTTTTTTAATGAAACAGAAAGAGTACTGGGGCTAAAAATCCTCGGACAGTGGCGTCCCCAGGTTGATATCACCCAGAGTGTTGAACGCTAATGGCTTAGAAAACTATTTCCATAGTTATAAATTTATAATTTATTTCAAGAGAGGGCTATCGATTAACACTTTTTTTAAAGGCTGCATCTTACAGGTACTTGGGTACTTATAGTCGCCAATGACTATTCGAACCCGGACTGGCTCTGTACAGATTAAATGGCTTCGGAGGCGGGTGTGATAACAATAATATGTGAAATATTTTTTTTAAATTGTTTTTTCTCCTTATTTCATAGATTCATAGTTTTATTCTTTTTAGTTTTTTTTTTTATTTTTGCTTTGTTAATTTTTCTTAGGACGGGTAGATTTTTTTTCTTTCTTATTTTCTTTTTTAGTTTAAGCTATTTTCGGAGATAATTTTTTTTTTTTTTAAATTTAGTAAGGAAGGTGATTTAGATACATTTTTTGTTTACATTTGAATTTTAGAAAAGTAATAATGTAAATTTAATTATTAAAATTAAATCCTTTATTTAAGATTATTTATGTGTATTGTTTAAGTTAAAAGATTTAATCATACAGTACTTTATGAATTAATTAGGTATTCTAAATAATGAAAATTTCATTCATACTGAATTAATTTCAACTATTCCTCTNTCAGAACAAAACCACCAATTTTAAACTTTTTCCTTGGCACTGGGAGTCATACATGCGGACACTGACTGTTTTTCCTGATATCTCGAATCTCCTTTCAACAACTTTTCTCATTTGACTTGACCTAATTCACAAGGTAGTTGCAATGAACATCTTAAAGTTAAAGGATGCCATTATATAAAGCATGAGAAAGAGACTTATTTTTGGAGGACTAGTCTTTTTTTTACCATAGCTGTCTACTGGGTCTAACACACTAGTACATTATTTAAAATTTAATAGAAAAACAAAACCTTTTTGTCTTGAGAACATTTTTGTTTGGTTGTTAGTTATTTGAGTAGGCAGCCAATAAACTCATTCAATTAGGTCACATCATTCCTTTGCCATTTGCCTCCTTTTACTTTCTCACATTCCTTGTTGGTACCCATACAGTTAACTACCGGTATTGTTTATATCATTTCTTCATTTAAGTACAGATGTAATGATTGAGTGGGAGCAAATATATGTGATCTGTGAAGAGAGTTTGGTTTCAAGGCAACTAAGTCATGCCACATTGAAAATAAAATACTGATAACCCTAAATAAATAGAGCCATTGAAAAAAATATAGTACATACAAACCATACACAAACAGAAAGACAAAAATCCACTAAAGTTTATTTTTTAGAAATTTGTTGTGACTTTTATTGCAAAAAATTAAACATTTTATACCAATTTTGACTTTTACGCAAAATGAATAAAGACAAATTTGTATTGCATTGTATTGTAACTTATTGTACTGTATTGTAAATGAAACTTGGCATACACATTAAGAATAACATTGACATAAAGTTTAAAGAAGCTTATTACACAGCAGTTATTGGAAGTGTTACAAATGGCATGTATGTGGGGTCACATAAATATTCAAGAACTCTTCAGGAGTAGCAAATGTAAAAATGTTATAAAAATTTTCTAGTTGGATATACCCGGTATATAAAAAAAATCCTCTTGAATTTTGTAAAGAATATCAATGAAAAGAAGCATGCAATGTTTGAAGGCTGTAGCTAGAATACTTTTCCTCCCAATTCATTTGGCGTCCCTAAAAAATCCGGAAAATGCAAAATTGAGAAAAATGAAAAAAAGTATAAAATTGTGGGTTTTTTAAATTAGAGGGCTGCATGAACGATATAGGATACATACACCAATGTACATATACCATTCATGAATTAAAAAACAATTAGAAAACTAAGACAGAAAAGATAGAAAAAAAAATAACCACAAACCTAATAAAAAAAATATATAAATTAAAAAATTCTGAACAATTTTCCTTTGAGATATTTGTTTAAAAACCATCCATCATTAAGTAGAGAATGTCAACATAAATAAGCATGCAAAGTTTCAATTATGTGGTTCCAAAACTATTCCTCCTGATTCATCAATTGACGTCAGAAAAAAAATGAAAATGCTATATCGATAAAAGCTGAAAAAGACACTGACAAATGCTTATTAAAAAAATTAAAGGTTACTTGAACAACATTGGATGCATACATCATGAACACATTCCACTCGTTAATTCAAAAAAAAAATTTAAGTACATATTATAATTGATAGAATATAAATGAATGCATTTTCCCAACAACCCACTAGCCTCGAGCCTAATAAAAATAATAAGATCATAAAAAGTTCGGAATTTTGTTTATGAGACATGTAATAAAAAAAAAAAACATCAATCATTATGTAGAGAATATAATAGAAAAAAAACCTTGCAAATTTTGAAGCATGTGGTAATAATACTTTTCCTAATACATTTGACGTCAGAGATAAATGGAAAATCCTAAGTGGACCACTTTAAAAAGAGAAAAAAATTCAATTAAGCAATATTAGATATATAGGAGTCAAATAAAATTAAATTTAAAGCATATCAATGTGAAATTATCATAAAAGATAAGAATGTTCTAGATATTTTTACAAATGTTAAACAATATTGTAAAACATGTTAATGTTTTTTAATAAGAAATCAATAGACTCAGTTTAGGAAACAAAAATCTGGCCAAGAAATATAAAAATGGTTATTTAGACAATTTTGTAAAATAATTTTCAGCACATTAAAAATATTTACATATTTATAAAAGTAGCTGAAATCTTTCGTAACCAATCATTACGAATTAGCAGTGAACATAAATTTACAAGAACAAGTCAAGAATGACGATTATCTCAGCAAGGCCTTTTCAAACCCAGTTGTTGCGTTCAGCTGTCTATGTTCTTTATACTGGTACCGGTATTCACTTTTCTGCGTGTTAACTTGTCCGTTGGTTCACTAGTCCTGTGTTTGGGTGTGTTATGGTGAGTTGTGGGTTTACTTGTCATTTGCGCGGCCACCGCAACGGACACAAACCCTAAAGTTTATGCAGCATTAACGATCAGAAATCTGCTTAAAGTAAACCTAAACACGGGTTAGCCGCGGCGACTGCGTTGCTGCCCACAGCCTTAACATACTAAACAGAAACATGGCAAAGCCGTGGTGGCCACGTCGCTCTAACTATGCCGACGTATTACTTTAGTGTACCGTATCAGGGAATGACTTTGGTAATCAGCAGACCAGACCAGGGAAACGGCGCATGGGCAAAAAAAGGTGCGAAGCGAGAGACTCGGCTACATAATAGAATTCCACCAACAACAGAGAGCGACCAATTTCCAAGCGTTGGGTGATGTGTAACGTGTCCTCATAATGAGCAGATCTGGGAAACGTTACGAGCGGACCAGGGGTTATGTTGCGATATGTTCACTAGAAAGTTGTGCCACCCACTACCACTAAGTTTAAAAATAAAAATAAAAACTCTTCAGCTCGCCGAAAATGCAGCCCCTCATAAATTTTTCAAAAAGTGGCACCTGTGTGGACCACCCCCTCCACAGCCCCCTTCCTATGCATGTGGGTTGAATTTTTCTTGACAATTGTGAGTCATAGTAGGCAAATACGCTATTTAAATGGTCTGTGGTTGGTCAGCTCTAATTTGATAGATGGAAATTAATTATTTAGATGCCACCTAAGTTGACTCTGGTTTGTGGTGAGTAAAATGAGAGGCAGTGTTAGTGATTTTATGTATCTGGATGGAGCCAAGTTGCTTTGTTAGTCATCTGTTTGCAATGGTTAATAGAATTCCACCAACAACAGAGAGCGACCAATTTCCAAGCGTTGGGTGATGTGTAACGTGTCCTCATAATGAGCAGATCTGGGAAACGTTACGAGCGGACCAGGGGTTATGTTGCGATATGTTCACTAGAAAGTTGTGCCACCCACTACCACTAAGTTTAAAAATAAAAATAAAAACTCTTCAGCTCGCCGAAAATGCAGCCCCTCATAAATTTTTCAAAAAGTGGCACCTGTGTGGACCACCCCCTCCACAGCCCCCTTCCTATGCATGTGGGTTGAATTTTTCTTGACAATTGTGAGTCATAGTAGGCAAATACGCTATTTAAATGGTCTGTGGTTGGTCAGCTCTAATTTGATAGATGGAAATTAATTATTTAGATGCCACCTAAGTTGACTCTGGTTTGTGGTGAGTAAAATGAGAGGCAGTGTTAGTGATTTTATGTATCTGGATGGAGCCAAGTTGCTTTGTTAGTCATCTGTTTGCAATGGTGTTTATTTCGCTACTGACATATATTTCATTGGGAAGCGTTATGCACACAGCTCTGCAAATAATGCAGAGCGTTATTGTTAGACAGAAATTTTCCCATAATTGCGCAAATTTCTGGAAATAATTAGGATCACATTCCAAGCCTGGGTGGGGGTGTAGTTTTAAGTAGTGTAGGATATAGCGATCTTGAATGAGTATGGCAAAAACACATTTCAAAACCGAAGCTACCGGTATGCACAAGTTAAATTAAACAAATTTAATAGGCCTAACTATAGCCTTTATATTGGATATAGGACAATTAATTGTGCCTACATCTGCTCTGTTATGGGTCAGCATAGGGTCTATTCGACCTATAGAGTGTTACTAATAGATCCAGTCAAACCTCCTACTCCTAGACATGACTAATTTTCTGGTATTTCATATTAAATGTTATACCAGTAATAAAAATGGTGCCGGTATTCTTCATGTAGACACACTTTCACCCATTGTAGAGATGTCTTTAAATGATGTCAAAGCTTGATAGGATATCGTTTAGTTTTTTTAAAGTACTATGATATATCACGTTGTCCAGAAATGTTCTGTCAGAAATAGTTGACATGCCGTGCAACAGTGTTATGATGCAGAGAGGTGTCTGCATCAGGCGGCCATGTGAGAGACGGGGAGGGGCATATAGACCCTACATCGATAATAACAGAATCTAATCCTGTTTAAGTTTAAGGCTAGTATTTTTTCCTGATCTTTGAGGGTGTCCCTAAGTCTACCCAGCTCTGGTCTTAGCTGGGAAAAGTAAAGGTGGCTGGTTATTGCGCTGGCCATACACTCAAACTTGTAAACGCTGCTTCAATTGCCCCAAGGGAACTTTACTTCCCAAAGACTCGCAATGCATCCTACGACCAGCAGGGTTCCAATTAATTTTTGTATGCTTTTTTTGTATTTAGACCCATAGTTACAACAGTGACAGTATGGCTTTTTGTTTCAATTATCAACATTTTTTTTACAAGAGCTAAAATTGTTGATGTCAATGATATTGATATGTTTTAAGTACGGTACCGGTATATTCATTTCATTGTCATCACTAAGTGTTATTTCAACTATTTCTGGAGTGGCATATTGTGTACCTACTTATTATGATACTTATTAGAAAATAAAATGAAACAAATAAAACGTGACATATTTTTTCAGCTATACATTAATACACAACTCTGAGATATAAAATATTTGAATAAGTAAGTTATTAATATTTATTTGTTAATTAGAGAAAAAACAAATGGATGTCTATGAGTGGCATTATACAAAGAAAATTAAACAGTCAAAAGAGCTAAAAGTATATCACAATGTACAGTTAGAACAGCTGTATCTGACTTAAACATGGTTTATGCGGCTCATCCGCATGTCCATGTTGTTTAGAGTTTTTTGACGAAACTTGAATGAACATTCTAACAAAATAAATTGAAACTAGAATTTTGAATACTTACGTTGTTGGACACAATTAAAAGTATAATAAAATTGTATAAATAAAAAGTGTAACATTAGTAACAAAACTATATGAAAATAATAATAATAGTAAAACTATGTGAACAGAATAAGAAAGTAGAAAGCTATATGAAGAATATAATTATAATATAACAATACGAAACAACCATTAAATATTTTTTTTTAAAATGTAATTATAAAAAGTAGTTATCGACATCAACCCTGGTCTTCCGGGTGACAGGCGGAGATACTGACCGAAGAGATGCTTATATGCATACTTTGTATTCTATATTCATAATTTAATTTATCACATTCTGCGAATAATGTCCAGCGTTATCGACAGACCGAAATCTGCGAATAACGGCGAGCGTTATACGCACAGCTCTGTGAATAATCACTTCGTATTTGGGAACATATTTCATTACTTTCCCGCTTGTTGCCTCTGAGTCTTAGTAAATCACCAGCTATTTATTGAGAAAGAAATCGAAGTGTCACAAATTTTAAGAAAGGAAATTGACAATTTTATTTAAAGTTTTAACAAACATTTCCCACATTACCCCCACCTTCAAAATTCTAGCCGCATTACATCCGTAATGGATGCACAACCGTGCAAAGGAAAAGCAGCGCCCTGGGCGAATGCGCCCCCTGATATTGAGGTCCCTTGCGAGTACCACCTTTACATTGCTGTGCATGGATCCAGTGGGCTAGAAAGAAATATCAGACAAAGTAGATAGATCTATAAAATTTTTAAAAAATTATTTAAATCTAAATATATCCAATTGGGTAATTTTTATAACATATTTTTTGAAGATAGAAGAGTTCTCCTTGTTTTCCCACAATGGCGTCATTTATGACAAAAGATTCATGAAATGTAGGCTACTTTTTTTTTTTTATCTTGTTCAATTTTGTTAAATGGTTATTGTACATGAACAAAAAGACGCTATTTTAGGCTTTTAGTTCCGTCAGGTAAAGAGGAAGTTTTAATTTTATATCACTAGAAATAATTAATCGCGCTTAAATTTCATTGGCTTAACTTAACTTGCCTGCCTTGTAGGCACTTTGATTAGAAAATTAAAACTTTTTGTAAAAATAAACCAATGGCATAGTTGAATAAAGCTAATTTTTTAAAGAATTATAACAATCAAAATCATATTTTTAGCTGTTGTAGTTTTAAAGTTATGAATTTTAAAGTAGACTTAATTTGTCCTTTTTTAACATGGACCGCATCTCCATTTTTCTGGTACCCAATTCTGCTGTTGGCGTCACGATCTATGTAACTCTTGTTTTAATGATAACTTTATTTTCAGAACTAATGCTGTATTAAAAAAATAAGTTTAATAATGTTAACAATTATAAATTATAGATAAATTGTACTTTATCTAAGTTGAAGCTTAATGATGACAAAACGGAAGTACTCCTCATCCACAATCACACATCATCCTCTACCTCAACTCGTCCTACCTCATTTCAAGTAGGTAACTCTTTCGTACGGTTTACACACTCTGCTAGGAATCTTGGATATATTCTTTCTAACGACTTGTCTCTCGATAAACACATATCTCACATATGTCGTTCAGCATACACCACTATCCGTCAGATCAGCTCCATACGCCACTACCTCACAGTTAGCGCTACAAAACTCTAGTCTGTGCTCTTGTTCTCTCTCGTCTTGACTATTGCAACTCTCTTCTGTCAGGTTCACCAAAACACTGCAGAAAGTTCAAAACTCAGCTGCTAGGCTAGTTTTAAAGGTAAAAAAACGTGATCACGTCACTCCACTACTCCATTCCTTTAATTGGCTACTTATACAGGCACGCATTGACTACAAGTTGTCTGTTCTCTGTCACAACTTTTTCTTGGATTCCTGCCCTTCCTATCTAACCGAACTTCTTTCTGTCTATTCACCCCTTCGACAGCTTCGCTCCTCTGCAGACACGCGTATTCTGTCCGTTCCCAAGACACACACTAAAACATATGGTGAACGATCTTTCTCTTATACAGGCACGCATTGACTACAAGTTGTCTGTTCTCTGTCACAACTTTTTCTTGGATTCCTGCCCTTCCTATCTAACCGAACTTCTTTCTGTCTATTCACCCCTTCGACAGCTTCGCTCCTCTGCAGACACGCGTATTCTGTCCGTTCCCAAGACACACACTAAAACATATGGTGAACGATCTTTCTCTTTCTGCGCCCCCAAACAATGGAATTCTTTGCCACTACACATACGCAATATACCAACCACCCAGGCCTTCAAAACTGCACTCAAAACATATCTTTTTAAATTATACTACCCTGACTGATTCCCCTCCTCTGACCGATAAACGATCTTGCTGGCTGCCGTCCATGGTTTGCCTTGTAAAAGTTATGTGGTGGGGTGGGTGAATATACATTGCTGTTCTTTATTTCATAACTGTATTTTATTTTAATGTCATGATTATGTCTCTTTTGATAAAATTTTTATGTACAGCGCGGTGAGCCCAGCCCTAGGCTGGGGTACCGCACCATATAAGACCTCTTATTGTTATTATTATTATTATCTAACTATGCACTATTTATATCAGTAAATTTAATATAATGTATCAATACATGGCTTTTCTGTTTACCAAATCTTCAGCGTCCATTATACCGGTAAATGCTATATAGTCTATATAACGCAACGCACCCCCTAAAATGTTGTTTGGTATCTACTTATTTTGAACTTTCAACTTTGGCACATGACTAATTAACTAAAGCTTTCCCTGACCAATGGTGTTAATAGTTTTTGCACACGGCAAACTCTTATGAATGAAACTTTGTTTGGTATCTACTTATTTTGAACTTTCAACTTTGGCACATGACTAATTAACTAAAGCTTTCCCTGACCAATGGTGTTAATAGTTTTTGCACACGGCAAACTCTTATGAATGAAACTTGAGGTAGTCTGTAGTACCGGTACTACGGCATAGCATTATGCAAATGGCTGTGGTTTCCCATGATTTTTTGCACACAGTCAATTCTGATCGCTAATGATATGGACTCTACTGGGTTTTTAAAGCTCAAATTTAAAAATGTTTTCAAAATGCATTCTGAAACACAAGTTATAAAATATTTTGATGTATATAGAGATAATAATGAATATTTCCTAAGCTAAGTATCTGCGTTTTCCGCCATTTAAAAGGGGGCGGGATCACTAATCCAAAATGGCCTGTGCGACCTTTGCATAATGAGGTCAACGTTGAGGAGAATTGTGAAAATGTTTCATGAGCTATCTCAATGAAATTTTGCACACATGTACTTCAACAAATTATGCAGGCCTACTTTTAATATGAAAGACCTACTTTGAATATTTAGACCGAATTTTTTAATGCGATGATGCCTTATATTGACATACAAATTTCCTCACTTAAAGTTGAGATAAAGAACAAATTAACTCAATGGGAATGTAGTTCAACATTTCTCCTAACGTTAATTCAATAACTACAGCAACTGCAGTTAATGGTATTGACCAGATGAGCTTGTGTAGATTGGTTATGTTATTGTATGCATTTATGTTGTAGTTAGTTGGACAAATTTAATACATTTCTTTTGTTTTAAATTATCATCTAAATGGTTTATCATAATAACTTCAGTACTAGTTTATAATTTTTTTTTGTCTTTCAGTTCCAATACAAGCTAAGAAGCAGTCAGAAAGATGATGCTGACCTGATTGTTGGATCTCAGGCAAAGACCATGCTGCAAAACAAAGAAAAGTACAGCCCCAGAGACAAGGGGGTTGTGGAGTTCTATGCTTCTGTTGGAAAATATTTTGAGATGGTGCTTGACTACCGTCTAAAAGACTACCTTCTAAAAAAAACTTCCCTATCAGATCCTGCACTTCAGAATGCTTCTGTATTTGATCCAAAAAGGAGGTAAAACAACACCAGCTATAATACTTCCTTACCAGATTCCTCATTCTGATCTCCAGAGGGACTGATGTTGACACCATCTATGAAGAGTTTCATAGGCATCACCAGAGGAACATTGAGGATTGCATTGAGGATGGGGTAAGAGTTGACAGGATTTGGCAAACAATTTGCCAAAAGCACCCATCCCTTAAGAATCTTGCCCATGTAGTGAAAAGGATCCTCACCATACCTCACTCCAGTGCTGTGTGCAAGAGAATATTCTCTATGTTCCTGAAAACATGCGCAGACCAGGGAAAAAAATAATGGCCCAAAAACAACAGAGGCCTTATTAGTCCTCAAGAGAAAATCAGGAAGCTGCTTGGACTTGGATGAAACTTTCAGTGCAAAAGAACTCCAGCAGCTTAAAAGTTCAGCAAGCGTCATCAATACACAAGGTATTTAAATATTTATAAAATGTGTACTCAGAGAATGTGCCCCTTTTATTGCTACAAGTGTACTAATTTGTTCAGTATTGTACTATTCTGAGACAATATTGTACTACTATTTTGAGATGGATTTGTACTATTTTTGGAGTTCCTGGGGAAACAAGTCTGGTGTATGAGTATAATATAAGCTTTAATTAAATGATAATATAATTCTTTACTTTCTTTTCTGGGGAGGGGGGGGGGGGCGACAAAGATTTTATAAAGCTAAAGCATCTAGACCTAGATGAGCCACACAGTGGGATCTGACTATGATAAAAACATCATGTTTGTGGCTCTTTAGGGTTAACAACACATGGTCAAGGGCTTACAATTTGTTAACATTCACAATATTTAGTTTTAATCTCAAATGTATTAAAATTGATAGCCAGTATAAAAATGTATGAGTGTGTTTGTATGACAATGTCAGAATTAATTTGTGATACAGATTAGAGAACACATTCTTCAATGAGTGACACTCAAAGTGAAGGAGTTTACCATCAGGGTCCCATTTGGATAGCTCTGCTCAGGACCATAAAAGTTACCCATGATGTTTTACCATTGCAGCTTTTTTGCTACATTTCAACACTATAAGATAAGGTAAGATAAGATTCTTTTCTTTATCCAAATAATGTGTTTTGATTACATTGTATCTATTCATTTTTAGCACATATCCAGCAAATATTCTTTCTAAGACAAAATTTTTAAACCAGAGCANTTTGCTACATTTCAACACTATAAGATAAGATAAGGTAAGATAAGATTCTTTTCTTTATCCAAATAATGTGTTTTGATTACATTGTATCTATTCATTTTTAGCACATATCCAGCAAATATTCTTTCTAAGACAAAATTTTTAAACCAGAGCAATTTAAACAAATCAAATGTATGTCTCAAGTGCAATAATCAGACATCATATACCACAGAACTTCACTCCTTTAGTGACAATTTTAACTTTAATTAAGAGTGATTGTTTGATTCTGTTAAAGCCAGAGGAGCACTCTGTTAAATTCTAACAGACTTGGGAACAAATAAGTGCATAACTTTCAGTGTTAACTTTGAGGGAAAGAATTCACCCTTATTGTGCTCATCTTAAGTATCTGTCCTGTCATGTTTAAAACAGAGTGTTTACTTAATGGACTTGAATAATAAGTTTATACTAGAGGTGTGATTAGAATATTAAATATAGATTGGAAGTATAGTTAGAATATTAAATTTAGACATGAAATATGGTACAAATATTAAGTTTAGAATAGAAGTGTAAATTATGTTTAAAATTGTATTCCTCCAGATGAGTCTCCTCTCAAATTTGGTTGGTTGAATGTATTAATGAAAGCCATGGAGATGACCAAACTGGACTTTAAAATTTTCACATGAAGATGTCAGTGTCAGAACTAAACATTGAAAATTTCACATGCAGATGACCAAGATGGACATTGTATACTTCACATGAAGATGTGAGAACTGGACTTTGAAAATATCACGTGCAGATGACGAAGCTAGAAATTGAAAACTTCATATGAAGATGTCAAAACTGGACTTAAAACTTGACCATGACAAAGATGACCTATGGAAGTAGGTTTTTTAAAAATTGTGCCTACAATCAAACAAAAAAATAAATAAAAATAAAACTACAACTATAATACTAAGTTTAACAGCATTCTAAAGATTAATTCATATGAACATTATGATTATTGGTATTATTACATACCTGAAGACATATAAAGCCCAATAATTGACCTGAAGCCCAATAACTCAGGCTTGGGGAGTGAGGGTGTGTGTGCTTTGGGGAGGGCATAAAGAGCTAATGTACTAGCTCGACAGCCCGCTGATGCAATTTCCTAATGAACATTTTCAGTACCGGAACCATCCGTAGTTGCTGCAATTTAAAGGTGCAGGCTGCTTTGGGCAAGAAACCTTGAGAGGATATTAGATTGTAGAGCAGCAAAAGTGATCTACAGAAAGAAGCCTAGAGGGTTAACGGCTCATCCGTCGACCAAGACTGATATTGATTGAGTTGTAAAGGACTAAAATCACCTGGAAGTGTAAAGTCATGGATCAGCTTAAAAGGGAGGATGTTGTAGAGCAGACAAGCAGACCAGGCCCCTATGATGATGATGTCTGAATGGAACGATGTGGTGAAACAGGCCAGGGCCCTACTAATGATCAGCGTTAACAAATTGGTCTGTTTATCTATTTCTATTTCTCCCATTTAGCGGCATACTTATTATACTTATTTAATTTGAATTTCTGGATGTTGTTTAAGAATGATCAACACATAATTAAGTCTAGACATGGCTATAAATCAAAATTCAGCATGTACTGTAGATCCCTATTCACACAAAAAATATTTCAATGGTATAAGTCGGCTTTTGAGTCGGTCACAGGAGGTTTTCACCAGGTACATTGATTCTATTATAGAAAACAATAAGATTGTGTCAGTGTGTGAGCATATGACTGATTCTGTTCAGTGTGGTTACGGTATACATATATAGAAAAGTGAAGTGAGTCGCTGTTATAGATAATACTGAATGTTTAATAGTTTTAAGTCTTTTTAATAAGCAATTATTTTTAAGGTTTCGATGAAAACCTTTAAAATAATTTCCCAGCCAAAACTGAAAGAGGACACTAATAAGCAGATTACACACTTTTCATGGTTTTCCTGGCCAAAACTAAGATTGCGGTAGGCTTTAGATCCATTGGGAATAAATTTCCAAGATACCAATAATGGCAAGTTACCTCAAGAATATTACCCAGTGTGATAAATCAAGCATCAAGTTAAAATGTAAAAAAAATAAAACCCAAAATTTTTTTTTTTTAAATTAGTGGCATGGGTAATGAAAAATAATTATAATAAAAAGGACTGTATTTACCTGAATTAAAATGTTGACCAGTCATTGTCCTGGCATGTCATGATTCCTCCTGCACATTCATCATAAGAGCAGCTGTGAATTCTGGCAGTGATGGGGGTCTTCAAGTGATCTCTGTGAAAACAACAACTTTAACCTGGAAGTAAAATAATACATGAATTAGTAGAAGACAGAAACTGTATTATATTAGAGCGCAAGCTTGCATTAATATGAAGACAATATCCTATGAACACTTTTAACCTGAAAGTTACCATCATGAAAAGTACCCAAAAAATTAATCACACACTTGGTGTAATCATTGCTTTTACACCAGCCATGTTTGCATGGGTGTTTTGACAAAAAACTCCTGATTATCTAAGGGAAAGTTGAATAGCTTTGTTTATTTAATCTATTAAATAGTTAAAGTCCAACCACTATTGGAATTAGGGAGGTGGTGTTAAATGAACAAAAGAAAACCTTCAACATGGTCACATCAAGCTCAGTGCAAGATTTTATCTACAACTGCATTACAGTGGTGAATCTTTAAAAATTCAAATAAGATTTTTTGTCACAGATCAATGGTAATATAATTCTAACCTGCAAGATGTAACTCTTGATTATCCCTACTATGATTTTAACCCAAAAAATGTATGCTATAGCGACAGATGAATCTAAATATAAGAAGCAATCCATCTAAATAGCTCTTTTGCATTTTTTAAATTTCTTTTACAGCAAAAATGCACTCATTATGTCAGAAGGAAATTTAGATTTTTTAGGGATTTTTATCTAATTTTAACTAAATTAGGAATGTGCAAGACTTTACCCTAACCTAATCAGTGAAACTAACCATTCCAATACAGTCTTTTGATATTTCTTACATGCACTAGCTGGATTTATCTTTATATAAAATGCATTCAAAGGATCAAGATACTAATATTTATTATTGGAAAGGGGATTAGGATGATGCTAGGTGTTAAGAGAAAATGTAAAGATATGTGTTTACTATGGCATGTAATTGACTAGGACAGAGGCTCCCAGACTGTGTCCTGCTGCAACCTGAAGTATTAAAAAATGAATGGGCTTAATGCAAGCCATTGATAATTAAGTTGGTATTTTTCACTAGTTCTCCAACCTACTTGGTACTCTACTTGATAGAGTCAAGTGAAGTTATTGAGGTATGTCTTCTTGTATAAGTATAAGGTTTCAAAAATGGATTAGATTGTTTAAAAGGTGCTATTTTACAGTGCACAAAGAATGTGGCTTAGAGCAAAATTGAAAAGGCGTGGGTGCAGCAACGGTGCTGTGACTCCAAAACGCTTGGGAAACTCTGGACTAGGATATTTGCAATTTATGTACTAGCAGCATTGCTGGTAGGAGAGCTGGTCACACGAAAGCTTTTTCGTTAACCCTCTTGGGACGTAACCCTCTTGATTTCTCGCGGCCTAGCAGTGATCTGACACTGACGAAAAGAATCAGGAAAGTAATGAAGACAATCAAAATGATTAAGTTTACGATAATGTGAATCCTTGGATTAGGGTTTCTGAATTGGATAGAGATGACCCCTATGAATTTTTAGAAAAAATAGTTTACATGCAGAAAAAATCATGTCGGGCGAGTTTTGCCACAATGGGTCTCTGGGGGCATTTGTCAGGAGATTAGTGAGTGTTGCATGTTTTGTGTACAAGAAGATAGATCAGCAGCTACACATCACACTTATGCCGATAATCACAGCAAATATCATGCTGGGCACAACAGTCATGTCAGATCAATAGAGAGCATATAATGCAATTGGCACCACTCCGGGATTGACTCATCAAACGGTCATTTATTCTGTTAAGTTTTTGGATCCAAACTCAGGTGCCAATAGCCAATGCCCAAAGCATCGAACGTTTGTGGAAATCTACAAAAGAGAGAAACTAGCGCCACAACGGCACACACAGACATATGCTTGACTTGTCAATGTGTGAGTTCATGTGGCGTCAACGTGTTAAGTAAATGGTTTTTATGTCTTCAACGGCGCAACGCCATTCTAGACGATATTGTTCAATTTTGGCCACTACAGTAACGGAGGACCATTAAATAAGTGTGTATTTTTTTATTCAAAATAACATTTGTTTTAGTTTTATTCAAATTTTATTGGAAGTGTGAAGTGTTTTAAGTTTTATGGAAATGTGAAATAATGTATAATAATTTTTGAATAAAAGTTTTTTAAGCTAATTCAGATTGATCAGGTTAAGGGATACATTTTAGGGTTCATGTTAGGTTTAGGGATACATTTAGGGTTCAGGTTTGGTTTAGGGATACATTTAGGACATAAGTTCGTGGGTCACGATAACCAAGATGGCGGCCGCGGGCTGATCTTTCCGAATTTTTTTTTTATTCAAAAGAACATTTGTTTTATGGGAATGTGAATAATAATAATAATTTTTGCGGTGAATTAAAATTCAAGTATCCACTTCTGAAACCGGGTCCGAATAGTCGCAGCCAGACTTTTCATTACAATTACAGATACAGATAAGACTTAGCAAATTTGCCGTCAAAAAAAAAAAAAAGCAACTTGATCTTGAATCTTGATTGATGTCATGTTCATTATTATTATAATAATAATTTTTGCGGTTAATTAAAATTCAAGTATCCACTTCTGAAACCGGGTCCGAATAGTCGCAGCCAGACTTTTCATTACAATTACAGATAAAGATAAGACTTAGCAAATTTGCCGTCAAAAAAAAAAAAAAAGCAACTTGATCTTGAATCTTGATTGATGTCATGTTCATTATTATAGAACTATATTTAAAATAGAATTTACAAATACAATAAAATTATAAACATAAACGTATTCTTACTTGCTTTTAGCTGTACATCACAATGTTCTTGGTGTTTCTTCCACGCCACATGAAATCTTCAAAATATGGGACATTTCTCGATTGATAATAATGGCCCAAAGATGGCAAATCAACAGGAAGTATTCGTCATAACCGTCACGTGACCAACCAAATAATGTAAAGACATCACGTGACCAGCTGGGTCCGAATAACCATTTGTTGCTATAGGTACTAGGGTACCTTTTAGCCACTACGTTTTTTAAATCATGTGACCTGAAACTACTTTTTTTTCCGGTGGCCCACCTAGCATTTCAGGTATGACATGTACTTTTTAACTCACATCGATGCATTACAAACATTTGGTTAAAGCTTAATTTGATTTAAAAAATGTATCTTCCACACTCATGTGAAAAGATCTCAAGCAGTTTCTATCCTCATTTTTAACTAAGGTAAACATGACACTGGTTATTATTATTGTTGTGGAAATTCTTTTCTTCATCGGCATTCAGTTAAGGTGTCGGGTGAACGTCGCCACGTTTCATGTCTTATGAGGCCATTCATTTATTGAATCAGAAGTGATGAAATTCTAGCTTGAACTATTCAGGGATTATTTGGTGGCAGAGGCCTTGCGAGGGTGTTTGGCGCCCGGGGACAAGATCCATTTTAACTCTTTCCCTCCGGAATTATTTTCCACGTACTGACGGAATTATCTATTTCGGGTTTTTGTTACGCACTACTATGTTTTCTCTAAACCTTTATAACTTTTTTGTTTTTAATCAGAAAATGTTAATATTGGTATGGAATTAAAGGGAAATGCATGCTCCTTGCAAACAAACAAGATTTGGGTTTAAATTTTAATAAATAAATGTGATTGTGATTTAAGGAAAATAAAAATCTATTTAAAAAAACTCACCAAATGTTCACAAAACGCTCCTTTGAAGTCACACGAAGAGAAATATATAATCCAAAGTGTAACAAAAATGTTTTTTTTCTGAACTATATTCATATGTGCATCACAAATAATAAAGATCAACTTTCAAAAAAGAAAAAATTAAACCTCAGAGCACATTATCCATTGTCACCACCACACAAAAAATTAGGAAAAAAATTCAACTAATTCCACTGGAGACAATCTGTTGCTATTTAAAAAATAATTGCACTGTATCCTTGAATGTACTAAAATTTATAATAGTAAATGGAGAATTTACCATACATTAGTCACATATTTCCATCTGGGTTTAGCAATAGTAAGCCTAAAAAACAATCCATATGGATGTGCCCTTTAGCTGGGGGGGGCGGGGCTGGTTGTTCATCAGCTGATGAATTACTAATTTCATTATTTTGTCACTAGTACTACTAATACTAGTACTAGGATTATGATCATACGATTCGACAGAATCAGCCTCTGCATTTGAAATCATAAAATCACTGTCTGAATCATCACAAGAGTAATATTTTCCACCTTTATTGGATTGATCACCAGATGGGTCAGGTCAAGATTTCATGTTTGTAAACAAAAATAAAATGGACAATCAAAACAACCGCTTCAAACAATTCGTTTTTCGCTCAATCACAGTAAAACCGGATGTTTATGAAAGGGAAATCATTCTAGAATTGATTTAAAATAACTAAATACCGATAGCTAAGAAAAAAACCGAAATAAACAGGTTTTTATACATCGACGATCCCATCGTCGATACGCCGAACTCTTCATTTCAAATCGACGATGGGAGCGTTGATCCGGAGGGAAAGAGTTAAAGCGCCCCCTTTTCTTTTTTTCAACTCTCAAAGCCATTATTTTTACCAATAATACAATATCAAAGCACATTTTTGCGCCGGGGACTTCTGTCCCCCGACCCCCTCGCTACGCCTCTGTTTGGTGGCTATATGTTCTTAAGCGTTCTGTTTTAGGTGGCACCGTATCTGATGATACCTTTTCTTGGGGTTGCATGTTCTTGAATTTTAACTAAGATCCACACATTAAGAAGTCAATTAGATCGAGCTTCGTTGAAATTCTCCATTTTTTTCTTCCTCCTTAAATGTAATATCTGCAACGGTTTAATCCTGGCAGAATGCAATCGCCTTTATTCACACCAACACATCTGATACAGAGGCGTAGGAAGGGGGTGCGGAGGCACGGTCTGGCCCTTTTTTTGCCCTTTATGTTAAGGGGTGGCATTTTCGGTGAAGTGCAGATTTTTTCCGCGGAGGGGGTGGGTGGCATAAAGTGTTAACCCACTTCCCGTCATCCTATCGAAATTAAACTTTGTAGATTGTCGATGACAATAGATGCTTGCAAATTCTAATCCTTTTCCCAAACTCCCAGAAATCAGTTTTTCCGGTTCTTCAAGAAGAACACGAAGAACATAAAATGATGCAATGATTTATTAAGAACTGTAGCCGTCGCTAAGTCGCACAATAATACTGAAAATAATTTTGGGGTAAATCCACAAGATTTGACGAACAAAATAATAACATGTATTTCCAACAAAAATCAGTTGCTACAAGCACATAAATTAAAAATTACGTACAATTACATAAATGGAAACAAAAATGCAAATAAAGGAGTTCTACGAGAAACTTTAAAAAAAAATGAAAACGTGAAAGGGGATAGTTGACTGATTTTATCCTTCCATGTAAGGGAGTAACTCAGTAATATCAAGTTACTGTTTGGATTACTGTTTGAATTTCTGTTTGGCCAATATTCTAATAAATTAAAGTTTCATTACTTTTATTTATGCCACTCAATAATGCTTTCAATTCTATTAAAAATTGAGTTGGCTATCCTGTAACTGTCTGTAAGAATAACCCATTCTAATTGAACTGTAACTTTGCTGTTATTACTGTCTCGTTTTCAAAAAAAATTATAGTAATTTAGTGTGCCTACATTTCTGACTCCTCTTTGTCTTGAAATATCTAATTTACTCAAACCTCAAGTTTTTTTCTTATAAATGGTACTAAAAAGCGTATGAATTATGCTATTACATTTTAATTGTTAAAAAATTAAAAATATACATATTTTTAAGTGCGAATCTCTCTTCATATGTGTATTGTTATCTTTTACCGCATTAACTAAAAACAGCTGTCGTAAGTAGAAACGAAATAAATATGGCAGTTTGGATGACACTTATAAAAAAGCTTGGAAGGTCCTTATGCATCGCTAGGCATTTTTCAAATTCTAAAGCGTTGTTACAAAGTTCAGAATGTGATGATATTGTTTATGGACCAGAGCATTGGCAGCTTAGATATTCTTTAAGAAAAGTAATATGGATTTAAAAAAAAAAAAATATTTCTATCAATAGCCGGGCGATCGCAACTAATCTGATGGTGGAGGTGAAAATGAAGTAGGCGAGCGTAGTCCAGAAAAAATGAAGGACTTTGAACCTTTATTGTTTAGTTGACTTACTACTTATTAAATTAACTTAGTAACTGCTGCCAGTCTTACTTAGTCTACTTAGATTTATGATTTACTATGATTCATGATTTAGATAAAAACTAAGACTAAAGCCATTCATTTTATTTTTAAAAAAAAATGTGAATCCCACCCTCTAGTCTAGTCTAATAAAATAACGCAAGGCTAAAACTAAAAGCCAAAACCCCTAAACCTAGCCTAAGACATAGTCTAAGAATTAAATGCTGAAAGCCAAAGTCCCTAAATCTAGCCTAAGACATAGTCCTAAGAATTAAGTTAAGAAGAGTGATAGTGATGGTCACTAATTTGTAGTAAAAGTGTCTTTTCAACTCTTTTCTTTGAAAATTCTTGGTGATGATCAATGATAGTAAGTAAGTGATTGAAAATGAGTATATTGTCAGTATACTTGGACACATTGATTGATAACTTCAACACAGCTGGGACGGACACAGCTCACGACATCCTCAGTAAACATCGACCATCTCGAAAACCATGGGTGACAGCTGACATACTTGATCTGTGTGATAAACGGAGGCAGTTATAGAAAACAAAAATGGTAAATACAGAGGGGGCCATTAAATATAGGAATCAAGCCATCAAAAAAGGTATGAAAAGGGCAAAGAAGAACTGAATTGAAGAGCAATGCTACGACATTGATAACTGCGTGAAGAAAAACAATAGCAAAAAAGCTTACCAGTTGGTGAAAGAATTAACCACTGCAAAACAAGGGCGTAGTACTACCATACAGGATACAAATGGTAAATGTTTGACCGAAGAAAATGATATCATCAAACGATGGACTGAATACTGTTCAGAGCTTTATAATGAAAGTATAAAGATAGACCCGGAGATCCTTAATATCCCTCCAGCAACAGACAATGATAACTACCCTATTCTCCGCGCAAAAGTAGAAGCAGCAGTCCAGGTACTCCAAACAGGAATGGCAGCAGGAGTGGATAATATCCCTACCGAGTTGATGAAACAAGGAGGAGAAGCAATGATAATGATTCAATATTTGCAAAAAAGGTAACCTACAGCTATGCCAAAACTATCGCGCAATTGGCCTAATAAGCCATCCAAGCAAGGTCATGCTGAATGTCATATTGAACCGACTAAAACCATATGCCAACAGAATCATTGCTGAAGAACAGGCGGGCTTCAGACAAGGACGGGGCACTACTGAGCAGATTTTAAACCTCCGAATACTATGCGAGAAATATGTTCAACACCAACAAAACCCTTACCACGTCTTTGTTGACTTCAAGAAAGCATTTGACAGGGTATGGCATGCTGCTTTATGGGCCACCATGAGGCACTACAACATCAACACAAACCTAACCAGCATGATATGCAACCTCTATGATAAGGCCACCAGTGCAGTCTTCCTCAACAACAACATTGGAGAATGGTTCAAGACCACGGTTGGAGTACGACAAGGCTGCCTGCTCTCCCCCACCCTATTCAACATCTTCCTAGAGAGAATTATGTCAGATGCTCTGGAAGCACATGAAGGGACAGTCAGCATTGGTGGCAGAACAATCGGCATGCTAATCAGTGCCGAAAAGACAAAACTGATGACAAATAATACCGCAGGCATCACCACTGAAATTAAGGTCGGGGAGGATAGATTAAAGATTGTCGGCCGCTTCAAATACCTAAAAGCAATAGTCTCAGAAGAAGGCTCTAAGCCCGAACTGATGTCCAGGATTGCGTAGACTACAACAGTACTAAAGAAGCTCAAGAAAATATGGAATGACAAAAATATAGCCCCCAGCACCAAAATCAGGCTGATGCGCTCATTAGTCCTCTCCATTTTCCTGTATGCCTGCGAATCCTGGACATTAACAGCCAATCTTGAAAGGAAAATAAAGGCGATGGAGATGAGATGCTTCAGAAGCATTTTTGGCATCTGCTTTAGGGACCATATCTCCAATGATACAGTGAAAGAAAGGGTTTGTCAGGCAATTGGGGAGTACAATGACCTACTGGTGACTGTGAAAAAACTCAAACTACAATGGTACGGCCACGTAACAAGGAAACAAGGGCTTGCCAAAGAAATATTGCAGGGCACCACAAGAGGAGGGAGAAGAAGAGGAAGACAAAGAAAAAGATGGGAGGATAACATCAAAGAGTATACAGGACTAACACTGGGCGATGCAGTGCGTAGTGCTGAAGACAGAGGAATGGAGGAGGATGGTTCACATGTCATCTGTGGCGCCCCAACGGTCCAACTACTAAGGGACATTAGGATGAGGATACTTGTAATACTATATGAGTATGGGATGACATGTAATTGTAATGCTAATAATAGTTATTGTAATTTTGTAAGTTGTGTAACTAACTCATTTCAATAATTGTCAATATTCATTATATTTATGTAATTGTGAATTCACTAAATTCTAATGTTATTGATGCTCTTACTAGTCTTAATAATATTATAATTAATATTGTTTTAGTCGCCTAGGCTTATTTAAATAATTAAATACTATACTTTAGACTCTAGGCCTTGGTCAAAATTTTCTAGGATTATGATAATGATAGAATTGGGTTAGGTAGCGTCAACACCAGAAATGGCGTCCACAGTATATAGGTCATGGAGGTTCCCCAGTTCAACTTACAGCCGCCTTCGTTCCATGTTTAAAATATTTAAATTTTATGCTCTCTGTTTGATAACAAGTTTGTTTTGCACATTTTGTATTTTTGTCTTGAAAGTGGGGGGAGGTTCATGTGTCCCGTCCCGTCCCCCCCCCCCCGGAAACTACTGTGTTTATTATTTTTGTATTGAAATTTGGGGAGGGGTCGTAAAATTGCATCATGATAGAAATTTTTTATGCTCTCTGTTTGATAACAAGTTTGTTTTGCACATTTTGTTTTTTTGTCTTGAAAGTTGGGGGAGGTTCATGTGTCCCGTCCCGTCCCCCCCCCCCCCGGAAACTACTGTGTTTATTATTTTTGTATTGAAATTTGGGGAGGGGTCGTAAAATTGCATCATGATAGAAATGAATGCTGTCCAGGTACTTTTGATAATGACAGCACATTGAGCAATGCGTGCATATTTTTTTAAAACCAATGTTCATTTTGGGGTATCAACAAGGAAGAGTTTCTTTTTTAACTCTTTTGAACCTTGTAGGTTGAATTTTAATGAGGCTTTCCGTTAATGACAACTATATTTCAACTTATGGGAATTTATATGTGCTTGTCACTTATTTTAGTGCCATATCATCATTATGTTGCTCAACATGTCACTGGTGATATTGACAGTACTCTCTGGTATTTAAGGGGTTAATGTTTCTAAAAAGTTAAATATGTCAAATTTTAAAAATGCTAAATGATTTTTTTTTTGTTTTTTGTACAGATTATTGAGAAAGACATCAATCCGCATGTTGATGAATGGGAAGCTCAAAGAAAATTTCCAGCACACAAAGTTTTTAAGATTCTGGGTGACAATGGATTTCTAGGTGTCAATAAACCAAAAGGTGAAAGATTTAAACTTTTTTTAATAAATCCATTAAACAAGGAACGTTTCTCAAACAATCACTAAAAATTTAGATTTCATTTGAAGCCTAATGAAACTTGATTGATTTATTTCACCAAAAGAAAAAACAATGGAGCCATTATTTAAAAAGTAAATCGCCAGAGGCCCATACAGGGTCTTATGGTGGAGAAATCATTACCTTTGGTGTACATGCATACCGTACTTTTGGGCAAGAAATCAATAACGATTATCACATTTTTATCATGTGAGAGTGACCTACTTCTTCATTTTGTTCCACCACTGACCCACTAGACATTTCAGGTTTAACATTTACTTTTAATTAAAATTGGGTAAAATTAATTTTATTCAAATTTTTTTTACATATTCATGTAAAAAGATTTCAAGCAATTTCTCTTTGCAGTATAACAAAGATAAACATATTTTTTACATAAATTATTAGTTTTGAGTTTGCATAATTTGCATCGTTGACGCTGATCACTTTTGATAAGAAAGTGATAGCCATATGTTCTTACGTCTGGGACTGGTATCAGTTGTTCTTGATACTTCATTTTCTTCATTGGACATTCTCTGGTGATTTCAAGTTATGGTCGTCCACATTTCATGTCCCTTGCGGCATTAATTTGAATCGGATGTGATGCAAGTGTAGCTTGAAAGGTTCGCTGATTCATAGTTTCTCATTTTGCCTGCCCAGGCAACTGACATTCACATCGATAGGAGAGCCAGGCATTTATCAGAATCATAGTAATGGTGTGCCAAAAAGTACACAGATATCAGTGCTTGGATTTCATCCTATGTAACATATTTATAAAATATCCTATATAAGTTTGCTATATAACACCCATAAAGCTCTACACCTCTATGTTTTCATTGTAAAACTACAGGTCTCCGAACTTGAACATGTGTGCATTTAGATTGCTCTCATCGAGTGACTGTGTTACTGGGATCATTACTACAAATGGTGGATATCTCATTTATCACTCTGGTATCATATCGGCGAACTGCAACAACCTTAGTTGTTTTTCTAATGCACTGATCCATCGCACCTTCGTCTCTTTTCTTGATGTGGGCATCGGACGGCTGCTTGACTTCTGGAATGTGATTGGGTCTGGCTGTACCAGTGTAGTGAATGCCTAGGTTTTGTACTGCTGTCAAAACATGAATACTGGTGAAAAGGTTGTCTGCATTTACTTTGAAATACAGAAGTGGTTGTCCTGGAACATTTTGTGGCGATGAAAGAACACGTTTCAGAACAATCTCCGGGCCCAATATTTTCTTTTTTATCTTTGTTGCCTTTATAAACATCAAAGTCACAAAGAATTCCACTGGCACTTGTTCTCTTCCAGATTTTGATTCCCCATGGATGTTGTTTTCCCTTCACATGTTGTTTTATTTTAATGAATCTCCTGTTACATGGGATCATCATTGTGTTGATGCTATGGTTCTCTTGTGGCACAATTTTTAGATGGCTGTAATGATGACTTTTATCAAAATTTTGTTGTACCCAGTGCAAAGAAATAGTTTTGTGGCTTCAATTCATAATTTGTTTTAAGCTTTGTAAATTAAGTAGGTGCACAAATGAATTCAAAGAATGTTGAAATGTCACTATAATTATGTTTTAATTCATATTTAAACCCAGAATATGGTGGCCTTGAACTTGACTATACCTACAGTATAGCTGTAGCCGAGGAGCTTGGAAATATCAATTGTGGAGGAGTCCCAATGGCTATAGGAGTGCAGACCGACATGGCAACACCAGCTCTGGCTAGGTAGGTACAAACAGACTTAACATTACCTGATCTGGCTAGGTAGGGTATTTTTATGACTACAAACAGACAGGAAGACGTGTACTTTGCCTTTGTAGTATATATATTTATATAAGCTATTGTTATATTATAACTAATAGAACAGATAAAGGAACAATTAGTAAAAGGCCTCACATAAGTAAAATAATAGTATTGATCATTGTGTTGTTACTGCCTGTTAATAAAGAATAACATAATTTGTAATCAATCAATGAACACAGGAAAAATTGTTTTCAAATTCTTGCTGACACAGGTTTGGCAGTGATTTTTTAAAGCGAGAATTTCTTGCACCCTCAATAGCTGGAGATAGTGTGGCATGTCTGGGAGTCAGTGAGGTGGGTTCTGGTTCTGATGTTGCCAGTAAGTGATCCAGTTTTTGTTTTAATTTACTTACCACTGTGTATCATTTACGACCTGCAAGGGACAGTAAATTTTCTTCTCCTTTTTTTTTTTTTTTTACAGAAAATAAAAACATGAGTTAATTTGATAAGTATTTATGCATTACTTTTGAGTAAAGAGCAATTATTTTATGTAAATAGCTAGGGGTGTGCCGGATCCGTTTTTTACAACCGGATCCGGATCCGGATTTTCTTATGCGAAATCCGCCGGATCCGGATTCCGGTTTCTCCCGGATTCCGGATTTTGGTACTATTGGTAGATACTTCGGTAAGTCAAGGTGGACTACTACTTTTTGTGTATGGGAATTCGCAATCGGCGCCAAAAAATCCGAGTTTTTAATTTTCCGATGTGTGTGTCTATTTATTATTAAATTAGTACTTTCGATATATATTTGAGTTCCGTTCCATTTGGATAAGTGTCTTACGAGAGACGCCATGTTTCTACGCGTTCGCAGCAGGTTATGCAGCTCGCTCAACCTAATTTCGCCATGGGGTTGGCCACGCCCCCCTTTTTAATGGCGGAAGTTGACGATACTTAGGAAATATTAATTTATTATCACTATTTACATCAAAATAATTGATAACTTGTGTTTCAGAATGCATTTAAAGACATTTAAACTGGAATGTTTTAATTTGAGCTTTAACAACCCGGTAGAATCCATATTATAAATGATCAGAATTTACCGTGTGCAACACGTTGTCATTGGCAACCATTCACAGCCACTTGCATAACTGTATCGTAGTACTACCTCAGAGTTTCATTCATAAGAGTTTGCCGTGTGCAAAAACTATTAAACCATTGGTCAGGGAAAGCTTTAATTAATTATTCATGTGCCAAAGTTGAAAGTTTAAACTAAGTCTAAACAGTATTTTAGTGATAAGGCAGGGAATGCGTTGCCTTATATAAACTATATAGTCATTGCGCATGACGGGATTGGTGGAATGAGATCACAGAATGTGGAGATGCAGTCCATGTTAAAAAATGACAAACCAAGTCGTACTTTAAAAATTCATAACTTTAAAACTACAACAGCTAAAAATATGATTTTGGTGTTATAATTCTTTAAAAAATTACATCTTTTCAACTATGCCATTGGTTTATTTTTACAAAAAGTTTAAATTTTCTTATCAAAGTCCCTACACTATTGGCCACTATTAGCGGTGCTGACTCTAGCCTCTGGTATGTACGGAATATTAAACATTAAACAAGCTCAACGCTCGAAACAATCGATTAATGTATCGTGATCGTGTGAAATTCGGGAAAGAGAATTACTTTTATTTCAGATTATGATCCGGTGAGTCACAAAATCTGGCAAATTCCGAAATCCGGTATATTCCGGATTCCGGAATCCGGTTGTTCCGGATACATGTAAATCCGGCGGAACCGGATTTCACCGGATAGTGCAAAATCCGGCGGAACCGGATTCCGGACCGGGGTCCGGCACACCCCTATAAATAGCTTGGTTTCTAAATATGTGTCTGAGTTTTTAACCTATTATAAATACTGCTCATCATTTGACAGGTATACAGACTAGGGCGTCGAGGAAAGGAGATGACCTGATTCTAAATGGGGGGAAAATGTGGACGACCAATGGAACGCAAGCAGACTGGATGTGCTGTTTAGCCAACACAAGTGATGGGAAGTCTCATTTTAACAAGTCGCTCATATGCTTGCCCATGAAAACACCAGGCATGTCAATCTTCTTAGAGAGCAATTTATAATAATTTTTCTACATTTTTATTTATTGAACTGAAAAAGTCAATCAAAATTTATTTAATGTTTTTATTTACAAATGAGGAGCAGGAAAAACAAGTATGGGTGATTTCAAATCCATTAAACACTTTTAATTTTATATTTCTTTGTATAGTGCTCAACTGACTTATATATGATCAACAGACTAAATTATGTGGTACCACGATCAGACTTGTCACTGGTAGCTTACATAACAAGTGGGTTGACATTCCCTTGTGTATGGTCCTCTTAAATTTAACACCAGATTTCATGTTATTTAACTAGGTGTAACAGTTGCCAAGGAAATCCAGAAACTCGGCATGTGGAGCTCTGACACTGCCCAGATTTTCCTGGATGACGTGAGGGTACCAAGGTCACATATCATTGGGGAGGAAGGCCAAGGGTTTACCTACCAGATGCTTCAGTTCCAGGAGGAGAGAATATTTGCTGCAGCCGCTGGTAGATCACATTTTCCCCCACATCTTACAATTTTAACTTTTCTTATATTTTTAATTCAAAATAGTTATTTTGACCTGTGTCTTTTTTGTTAACATATTGCTTATGCACATTAAGAGTCTGTGAAATAATAATATACAAAATTGTTTGGGCTATGGAAAATATCTTATACTTCCTGCACATATACTGAATGTGGGCCTACATAGAGGTCTTTTTGCAACTAATAATTTATTTTTCTTCTCCAGTTCTTATGCCCATAGAGAATATGATTAGTGAAACCATCAAGTATACAATAGAGAGAAAAATTTTTGGCCAGCCTGTGTTAAACTTCCAAGTTGTTCATTTCACATTGGCCGAGCTGGCAGCTGAGTTGGAGATGCTGAGATCTGCCACATATCGGGCTGTGGGTAGGTCGACGAATAAATCTGCTGATGCACTCTGGATAACAATGGAATATCTTTTATCAACTTTCAGCACTACACTCATAAATAAGAGAAGAAAATATGGAATATCACAATTTAATTCATTTTATTTGACTTTCTAATTTTGTAACAGTATGTCAAAGGATGAGGCCTTTCCAATATAAAAAATATATTTACGTTATTATTTATCTTCATAAGCCTATGGACAAAAAAAATAATATTTTTAGCTTTGTATACCTATAGATGAGAAAAATATTCATTACTCTTAAGCCTTATAACCCAAAAGGCCAGAAATAAATGTTTTAACAATTTAGCCTTATATGTCAGTCAAGAGGGATGTTACCAAGTTTGATTTATATTTCTTTTCCAGCTTTGTATGCCAAAGGTCAAGACGTTACCAAGCTTGCTTCCATGTGCAAGTTGAAAGCTGGCAGGCTGGTACGTGAAGCCACTGACAAGTGCCTTCAGTACTGGGGGGGCATGGGCTTCACTGAGGACGTTATTATCAGTAGGTTTTACAGGTAAGTCTGGTGTGTACCAGTCTCTTTTATTTGGTCAGGTTTTTTATGAATTTTTTTACATTGTGAAGTCTTAATTTTCCAAAGGTTACAAGCGTTAAATCCATGCGTTATAATAATTACACATAATAAAAAAAATTCAAAAACATTCAAACCATATTTCTAAAAAAAAAAAATGTATCTACCTTGTGTGAGACGCAATAACCTTATAAAGTTTATATCTGTTTTTCATGAACCATAAAACTAACTTTCTTTAGAGGTTAAGTGCCGCTTCCAATTTACTATGTTCAACTGTCAGGTTTGATAGCATAAAATGCTTCCTAAACTGTATTCTGAAACCCATGGACACTTTCAACAATCCAAATCATTTAAGGGGGTAGGCGCCCGAAAATATCTAAAATTTTCAAAAATTGTCAATTTTTTTATTTTTTCATTTTTACGAAGATAAACATTCTTAGAATCGATTACATATCAATTGATACTACTTTTTAAAAGATTTGTTGTGAAACAACTGATATTTAACACCCCTCCCCACTCTAAAAATTGACCTAATTTTGGAAATAAAATAAAATTCATACATATCCCATGTTTGAGACCTCAAAAAACTAGTTTTAAATAACATAATATGCTATTATTATATATCAACGTAAAGGTAAATTCAAGCAGTTTTTTTTAATTTTTAGAATCGAAGTCAGTAAATATAATTGCTACAAATAATCGGATCCACAAGCGAAGTGTGTGTAGGATTTTCTTCACTTCTATTTATATAATTATTTTACCGATTTTCATTGGTCCGAACCGAGGGTAACCAAGATACCGTTGACTCGCGCATGCGCAAATGCGTTGTTTATGCGTGTTTACCGGATCATGGTTCTGTGTACAGAACGACATTTTGCAAACGAAAGCATCAGCATATTTTGATTTTAAAATACACGTTTACAACCTTACCCATTCGGTAAAAGCCAGAAATTCAAGGTAAGTATACTAAAAAAATGACCTTAATTTAGCAACATGCAATCGGTGATAGTTGAAATTATTCAGTTCGGACGTCAGTACTGTCACTGTGTTGCCTTGATGATTGATCGTGCGTGTGGATTGTTTGTGAGTTTATGTTTAGCTTATGCCTTATGCGGAGAATTACATAAGTTTCTACTATTAGTCTTTATATTTACCAATCAAGTGAATTGTTAAATTATATGAATCCTAAGCCTATTTATTTATAGTTGTCTAACAAAACAACATTGATAAATAATCGAGTAGTTCAAAGTAATAGCATAGGCTAAGACTAAGGCTAGGACTAAAACAACAACGCAATATGCCGTAATACTACTATAATTATGGCATGGTATTAGCATTAGCAGTATGGGGAAAATAATTCGTATTAGAATCTTTTAACTCAAATAGTTTAATCTTAGCCTTATTCATTTTTTTTATCTGCATACAATTATTAATAGTAATAGCTAATTAGTTTTATATTATTTCTTATTTATAAGATCAGTTCAATTGACTAATAATAGTAATTATAATAAAATAAGTATTTAGTTTAGCAATCCTAAACATCTAAATAATACTAATAGGCTTATTGAGATCATTTTCAATATATTATTTGCTAAATAATGTTTATATAATTTTTTAATTCCATTCCAGCCCCCAATTAGTTCTACCGAGCCGAGCAAAAGTTAATTCTTCAGTGACAAGAATTCTACAGAGGGACTGCTAAACATTGATTTCGAAATGATCATAATTCAAAGCTTTTACCAATTTTCTTCTGTCTGCAGTGGAATGGACGAATTGCAGAAGCCATAACTTACAGCTGATTGCAAAACAAAATAGTAAATACTATGAACATAACAATGACTAGATTGTGAGTGGTTAGATTGTTTATATCAACAACTGGATAACCAAGTCATTATCAATTATAGACTCTAAGGCCTGAAGGACAATGGCATGGACTATGAAAAGTTGCAATCTATGACATCTGCGATAAACAATCCAGCTGCACCACAAAATTTATAACCTGCGCAAAGTATAAAAACTGCGCTATGCCGAAGACATGAAACATTTATGAGCAAGTATCTTCCCAATTATTACATTTCTAATAGACAAATAACTCATTCACCTCTGGTATGAGGGACATCTTTGATGAAAGAAGTACACAGAATAGGTACAAAAGTTTCAACATAGCATTGCTGCCATGAAACTATGCTCATTTTTGTTTACAGCTTGTGGTAGTTACTAGTCTCTGATACTATAGCAGTGGTCGGCAAGCCGCGGCTCGTCCAGACTGCGGCTCGGCCAGTCAACTACAAAGCGGTTTTTACTCCGAAAAACATGGTCCTTGACAGGTTCTTGAAAATAAATTTGGCTCGCAAAATTTGTTTAATGGTCCTGCTGCTGATTTGGGCTCTTTTGACCAATGAGTATGCTGACCACTGCTCTTTAGTATGTGAACGTAAAAACTCAGGGGCATATTGGATAGGCGAGGGCACTATGTTTTTCCTATTAATGAGGGTGGGGGAAGGTGGGTTCGTCACCAGCACGGAAATACGTGTTAGTGGACTAGTGTGTTGTCACTATGTCGTGTTAAATATGACTACTACAGCGACCTCTTTATGAAAACACAAAGCATTAGTATACGGTATACGATAAATGCGAAGCATTGTGGTGATATTTGTATAGCCTTAAGGGGTGAGGCGCTCGAAAATATCTAAAATTTTCAAAAATTGTCCATTTTTTTATTTTTTCATTTTTACGAAGATAAACATTCTTAGAATCGATTACATATCAATTGATACTACTTTTTAAAAGATTTGTTGTGAAACAACTGATATTTAACACCCCTCCCCACTCTAAAAATTGACCTAATTTTGGAAATAAAATAAAATTCATACATATCCCATGTTTGAGACCTCAAAAAACTAGTTTTAAATAACATAATGTGCTATTATTATATATCAACGTAAAGGTAAATTCAAGCAGTTTTTTTAATTTTTAGAATCGAAGTCAGTAAATATAATTGCTACAAATAATCGGATCCACAAGCGAAGTGTGTGTAGGATTTTCTTCACTTCTATTTATATAATTATTTTACCGATTTTCATTGGTCCGAACCGAGGGTAACCAAGATACCGTTGACTCGCGCATGCGCAAATGCGTTGTTTATGCGTGTTTACCGGATCATGGTTCTGTGTACAGAACGACATTTTGCAAACGAAAGCATCAGCATATTTTGATTTTAAAATACACGTTTACAACCTTACCCATTCGGTAAAAGCCAGAAATTCAAGGTAAGTATACTAAAAAAATGACCTTAATTTAGCAACATGCAATCGGTGATAGTTGAAATTATTCAGTTCGGACGTCAGTACTGTCACTGTGTTGCCTTGATGATTGATTGTGCGTGTGGATTGTTTGTGAGTTTATGTTTAGCTTATGCCTTATGCGGAGAATTACATAAGTTTCTACTATTAGTCTTTATATTTACCAATCAAGTGAATTGTTAAATTATATGAATCCTAAGCCTATTTATTTATAGTTGTCTAACAAAACAACATTGATAAATAATCGAGTAGTTCAAAGTAATAGCATAGGCTAAGACTAAGGCTAGGACTAAAACAACAACGCAATATGCCGTAATACTACTATAATTATGGCATGGTATTAGCATTAGCAGTATGGGGAAAATAATTCGTATTAGAATCTTTTAACTCAAATAGTTTAATCTTAGCCTTATTCATTTTTTTTATCTGCATACAATTATTAATAGTAATAGCTAATTAGTTTTATATTATTTCTTATTTATAAGATCAGTTCAATTGACTAATAATAGTAATTATAATAAAATAAGTATTTAGTTTAGCAATCCTAAACATCTAAATAATACTAATAGGCTTATTGAGATCATTTTCAATATATTATTTGCTAAATAATGTTTATATAATTTTTTAATTCCATTCCAGCCCCCAATTAGTTCTACCGAGCCGAGCAAAAGTTAATTCTTCAGTGACAAGAATTCTACAGAGGGACTGCTAAACATTGATTTCGAAATGATCATAATTCAAAGCTTTTACCAATTTTCTTCTGTCTGCAGTGGAATGGACGAATTGCAGAAGCCATAACTTACAGCTGATTGCAAAACAAAATAGTAAATACTATGAACATAACAATGACTAGATTGTGAGTGGTTAGATTGTTCATATCAACAACTGGATAACCAAGTCATTATCAATTATAGACTCTAAGGCCTGAAGGACAATGGCATGGACTATGAAAAGTTGCAATCTATGATATCTGCGATAAACAATCCAGCTGCACCGCAAAATTTATAACCTGCGCAAAGTATAAAAACTGCGCTATGCCGAAGACATGAAACATTTATGAGCAAGTATCTTCCCAATTATTACATTTCTAATAGACAAATAACTCATTCACCTCTGGTATGAGGGACATCTTTGATGAAAGAAGTACACAGAATAGGTACAAAAGTTTCAACATAGCATTGCTGCCATGAAACTATGCTTTAATTTCAGTGATGGTGACAGCAACATAACCTTGTCATCTAAGCATGGTTAAAAGGATCATGGACAAAAGGGTTGATTGGGGACTTTGGATAACTTGTGTTATATTATAATGCTGAACAAAAAATTCTAATACAACACAAATTAGCTTTATTCCAGAGGAAAAAAATTTTTTGTTTAAAATTGTGATTTTGACGAGAGCACCTGATGAAGTTCAAGAAGTTAAAACCCATGTTCCTGGTGCATTCAACAGTTCAATAATATAAGAAACCACCATGTCCATGTTGCTGAACAAAAAAAACTATGTAAAAGAACTTCATTTTCATATTAAACTTAAAATTTTTCACTTTTAAAGTTTAAAATTGATTTTTCTCAAAATTGTTTTTTTCTGTTGTTTTGTAACGTAGAATTCTAAAATCTCAGCTAATATACAAGCTAGAGTAATAAAATTTGGTGTGTATCTTCCTTTAACTATTTTGTGGGTAATGAGCTATTCAAAAATCAATTTGGTCAATTACTTTTGTTAAAATAATTTTTTTCATATCCTAGGATGGTAAATTTTAAGCGTTTTCTGCCGAGGCAAATTTTAAAAATTAAAAAAAAAATGTTTTGAAAAGTTTTAAGGAAATTAAACTAGCTCAGTACCTCTAAATATAATTGAAGTTCATGAATCAATCAATTTTTAAGCAATATGTATGTTTGTTTTTAAAATTTTAGAACTCTACGAATGGGTATTATTTTCAAGATGGCCGCCGTTGCGATGGCAACTATATAATTTTTTTTTATTTTAAAGCATGAAAATATATCTCCATTCATAGCTTAACATGACCATAATAAAATAATTGCTCTAAGTTGGTTAATTTTAAAAAAAATTTTTTGGTAGCCTGCCCCCTTAACACCACAAAACAGTGGTGGGAAATAAAATTTATATTTTTTTTTTGTTTCTCCTAAATTTGGAATTTATTTATTGACACACGTTGAATATTATTTGTTTTTTATTTTAGAGACATGCGTTTGATATCCATTGGAGGCGGGGCTGATGAGGTTATGCTGTCAATCATATGCAAACTCATGAACACCCTCCCAAAGACTAAGAAGTAATTTTTAAAAAATTTCATACTAAAGGTATGTAAAAAATTATTTATTAATTGATTTACAGCTCTGCTGTATGATATATGTAGGCTCCTATTTATAAAATATAACACAGCACTCTTCAATCACAGTTTTTGATGTAGCAATTTAATTATATAGGTGGATAGGACACGCTCTCCGAAAACCCAGACAATCGCTAACATAGAATCCACAGGGAAAAAGAAAGAGAGGAAGGCCTAAGAATACATTGAGACGCGAGCTAGAGGCAGACACGCAAAGTATGGGATAGCACCTGGAAAGAAAAGCACAGGACCATGATGAATGGAAAATTCTTGTTGACGGCCTATGCCCCAGGCGGGGTAAAAAGACATAAATGAAGAATTTAATTATATAAAACTAGAAATTATGCACCAAACAATGGCAGTGGCAATGCTTGAACTTCCCATCTATTACAGTTGCTTGACAAAACATTCCCTCAAGTAACACACTTTATTAGGAATCCCAATAAGCGCTAGCTTGTGGGAATTTTATTTTGTCGACCTTTTGAACAGGACATTACCCCACACATACATATATAGAGAATATATATTTGTGATTATTGAACAAAATTTTTTTAAAAGGGATTTGATTTCAACTGTTCATTAAGTATTGGCTAATAATTAACAGTTCAAGTATTTCATCACACAATTTATTGGACTCATTTTGGTTTTATGATTTCCTTTATTGTCTTTCAGGTGTTGAGATTCTTCCCCTTTGGAAAAGAAAATATTATGTGCACTTGGTATGAGAGAAATGTGCCTTCATTTTGCTTAGGATGATGACGAATTGCAAAGATCAAGCCTGCATAACTAAAATGTAAGGCGGCCGTAATACTTAATGAAAAACTTGTGCGGGCTGAAAGAAAATAGGACAGGAGGGGGGAACTATTAAGAAAATAATAAAGAATATTTTGTTACTTCGCGGGCCGCAAAGTGGCTGCTGGCTGCAAAGTGGCTGCTGGCTAGACATACATTGTGCAGGCCTGATTAAGATATGGTCATAAAGCTATTTTTTTATATTTTCAAAATGTAAAAAAATGTAGTTCCTAACTCAGAATTCTTGTAATTTAATAGTCCTTAAATGACAATATTTTTGGTAAATGTTCAAGTGTTCTTGAAAAATACACTTTGATACACTAAGTACTTAACCTGTACCTTTAAATTTTCTTGATTTCGATCACGGGTCAAGGCGGCATATAGCTGATTACAATTTGAATGAACTCACCATTTCTGTTAACTCAAGTGAGCTCTGATTTTTAATAGCTGCAATTCTGCTTAATTTGCTTCACAAAATGCCAAATAAAATTGAACTTTTTCAGCAAATAAATTTATCTCGAAATTTCAGCCTGTTTGTGTTAGTGTTAGTAAGTAAAATATTTTTGTTTGGTAGTATTGTGGCAACCTTAACATAGACTAAGTGTCAACATCTCAGATGCGCCAACCTTGTTGCCTGTAATTCTTGTGATTATTTTTTTTATTAACCAAAGCATGTATTTGGATAATTTTGTTTTTATATCACATTAGGTTAAAAAAGTAAAATTATAATATATTTAGTGTGGCCAAGAATTGAACCGGGTCCTCTCATATGCCAAGTGAGCACTTTGCTTCTAAGCTACATCCACTACATATAGAACATCTGATTGTACATTTTATTGATGAATACAGCCAGGGTTTCATTTCAGGTTTTTTTCAGGGGGTGGGGGGAACAAAACTTTGTCAGCTTGTTGAGTTGGTTATTACTGGAGGTCCCACAGTACATAGCAATTAAAATAAATCCTGCAAAATCAGTGGGTGTGGGGAGGGGGGGGGGGCGCAAATGACGTCCCTGGCTACAGCATTACAGAATATTGTTAGCTTTTCTTCAGTTGTTCACAAATTACCAAATAAAATTTAACTTTCACAGCGAATCAAATTATAACAAAATCGTAGGATGTGTATTTTTTGGCAGTATTTTGTAGTGAAAACGGCACCATTTTATTTGGTGGTTTTGTGTCGGGGAAAACGATGCCATCTAGTAGCGTTAGTGGCGGACATTGTTGCAAAGAGAATTATGTATGTTGATTCACTTATAAAATGTTTTAATGGGAATTTTTGCAATCATGTTATTTATTTATTTATTTATTTAGGCATTTTTATATAGCGCTTATCATAAAGCTCTAAGCGCTTTACAATTATTAAAACATGTAAACTAAGTAAATACAAATGAGACACTAGGATAGTAACTACTATTCTATAGAAACAATGAAAATGGCTATAAAAAGAGGACACTTTGACACTTCAGGATTAAACCGAAACAGAAAATTAGGTAGGGCAAGGAGGGTGCATCACAGGTCATAGGCGGACCTAAACAGATGAGTTTTAAGGGACTTTTTGAAAATGGACGAGGTTTCACTATGACGTATATGGAAGGGGAGCTGGTTCCAGAACGTGGGCCCATGGAAGCAGAAGGAGCGTTCACCGATGGTCTTAGTTTTAGTTCTTGGGATTGAGAGGGTTCTACTGTCAATGGAAGAACGTAGTTGTCTTGTGGGGATGTAAGGAAGCAACAGATCAGAGAGATAGACAGGAAAGTGAGGGTCAGTGAACGAGTTGAAGCAAAGATTGGAAGACTTGTATTTGATGCGAGAGGAAATGTTACAAAATAATGTCAAACTTTATTGAATAAATTAATTGTGATATTTTATACAATTGTTATAAAAACCTTTAAAACTATTCCATTATACTTTTTTTATGTGACCATTGTTTTTTGTCAAATTATAAATTTTAATATTTGATGATTTTGAATAAATTACATGTGAAAGTTTTGAAAGAGTTCAATAAATGATGTGCTTTGATATGCTAATAACATGTTTTGCTTATTTTCCAAAGATTTCTTTGGCCTTATTAAACCATTGTTCAAAGATAGTGATTTACTTTTAGAATAATTTTGGGGTTAAGAGCTGCAAAAAGCTAGCAAAGAAGTACTCTCATTTGGAGCATATTTGTTTCTTTATAACTACAATATTGAGCTCAGAGATCTAAAAGTCTATGGGAAGGGCAGCATTGTGGCTATTTTGATAGCATTGGGTCAAAACATGGAGTAAAATTATGTCTATTTTGATGGCGTTATGAAATTACAGGGCACAATTATGGCTATTTTGATGGCACTGGTTGAGATCACAGGACACCGTGATGGCATCGGAAAAAACCCTCACCCTCCTTGTAGCTTACATTATTAAATGTTCTTTATTTGGTTTTCATGAAAATTTTCATTAATTTATCTACAAGTTACCTACATTAGTTAATCTATGTAGAATGTAAGTTTAAACTAATTCTATACCTACACTAGTTATTGTATGTAGAAACTAGTTATAATTTATTCTATACCTACACAAGTTATTGTATATAGAAACTAGTTAAAACTTATTCTATACCTACACTAGTTAGTGTATGTAGAAAGTAGGTTAAAAAATATTCTATACCTACACTAGTTATTGTATGTAGAAAAGAAGTTTAAACCTCAGAAAAGGACAATTCATATTTTAAATTTATTCAAGGAAAACGATCACTTTTTTTGTTGTTGTTGTTAGCTTGAAAGTTGAAAGCAAGCTTATGTAGCCAACAAATCATATCAACTGTCAAATACAACAGTGACAATAGTATGGGACGAAAATAGTTTTACAAATTAAGTGTACACATAACAGATGACATCACCCATGCAATGAAAACAAACTGACTTGTGCAGAAAAACATATACTCCCATGCAGAAAAAAACCAGACATCCATGCAGAGAAAATAACTTTAAATAAGCACACCCACACAATACAATGGAAAAAAACACACCCAATGCAGAGAAGACACACCAGTCTAGAGAAGACAAACACACCTATGGAGAGAAGACAAACACAACTATGGAGAAAAGACACATTTTTATTCATAGTCAGCTGTCTCAATAAATAAATAAAATGCATAGGATTAACCTGATTGCCAAGTAGAACGTGTCAATGGACCACGCTACATAGGATTCAATATTCTTGCTTTTAACTAACGTCTTTTTGACATGACATGCAATGGCCAAAATGTATATTTTCATTTCTGCACAACTGTGCACAGGTTGAAGGGGAGAAAACTTGGAAGTAAGGGAAACCAAAACATATCTCATATTGTTGAGAAGTCCGATGATAAAGTGGCAGAGTTTTTTCCACTTGCTCAATTTCGCCTGGGTGTATTCGTTGAAGATTGATATGCTGTATATTGATATGCTATAGATTGTTATGCTGTAGATTGATATGCTGTAGATTGTTATGCTGTAGATCAGCGGTTCTCAACCTGTGCGCCGTGACCCTTTTTCAGTGGTCGCATAAGACCATCGGAAGATAGACTACATAATATACTCTACAGTTATGAAGTAGCAACAAAAATAATTTTGTGGTTAGAGGTCGCCACAACACGAGTATTAAAGGGTCGCAGCATTGAGAAGGCTGAGAACCACTGCTGTAGATTGATATGCTGTAGATTTATATGCTTTAGATTGATATGCTGTAGATTGATATGCTGTAGATTTATATGCTGTAGATTTATATGCTGTAGATTGATATGCTATAGACTGATATGCCAAATAGCTTGACATTGTTCAGTGTTGGGTACAATGATGGCAAGTCTTCTTGGGCATGGGAAGATGAACCTTAAAATGTAGTGAAGGAACTGTACGGTTAGCTGTGTTGGTAATTATTAGATAAGAATGGACAAGAAAAAGTAAGAATAGATAAGGTAAGAATATGATAAGAGAAGATTATAATAAGGACTAAAATAAGAATACATACGCCATAAGATTCTTTTCTTGATTAAAAATAACACAAACACTTTTTGATCAAACTGTACATTATTCATTTCCCCAGACAGTCGATAAATATTCTTCCAAGACAAATCTAAACGAAAGACATTTTTCGAGCGGAATAATATCACTAAGGGAGTATGGCTTTATAGAATCTGACGGCTGATTATTCCGGCTGATTCTTTAAAGCCATACTCCCTTAGTGATCATTTTGACTCGACATCTGCCTTTGAAGCGCGGTATTAGTTCCAAAATGATATACAATGTATCCTTTCATTGGAGTTTTTCCTCACATTGTATTAAGTGTACAGTCCCATGTGGTCTAGTGGTTAGGATTCCTGGCTTTCACCCAGGCGGCCCGGGTTCGATTCCCGGCATGGGAATTGTTTTATTGTTGTTTTTTTTTTTCAATGGAAATTGCTATATTGTTAAATTCAAATAGTATTCAAGATTTCAACGGTTATTGTCTTATAAAATTTTTTAACATGTTATTTTTTATTTAAGCTCCTTTCACATCGCTCAAAATTGGCATTGCAACCATACACAACCCACTTTATTTTTTGCCCTGCAATTTATTTCTAATGCTAATGTATTCTTCCCTGTCAAACCACGACACGTCTCAAACGAAATGTTACGTGTCAGTGTATTTATTTATGTGTTTCTTGAAGGCCTGCTATCCATAGAAGGCATAGACATTTTAAAAACAAACAAACACACAAACAACTTGTTTTACTGTAGAGTGCGCACAGGCCCTGAAGCATGACACTAAGCAGGGTCCAGAGGACATGGTCTTCACCCGAAAGAAATCCGTAACACACTGAAGCAAATGCTGTAGTCAACAAAACAACAGACTCTCTTTGGCAAAATGTAGGCATATACGTGATAATCAGAGCCATAGCGTGGGTCCTTCAATCCCTGCAGCTCCAGGGTACCTCATACATTTAAAGGGTCTCATACATATACGTGTCGCATGCATTTAAGGGGTCTCATACATTCAAGTGTCTCATGCATTTAAGGGGTCTCTTTCATTTAAGTGTCTCATACATTTTAAGGGTCTCATACACTTAAGGGGTCTCATACACTTAAGGGGTCTCATAAGTTTAAGGAACCCAAAGTTTTGATTTGAAAAATAGTTAACGCAAAGTATTTTAAATCAATTTGAGTACCTAAAAAGCAAAAAAAAAAAAAAAAAAAAAAAATTAAAAAAAAAAAAAAAAAAAAAAATATGTAGAGGTCTTCTTGACCTTTGGTGCCCATTATTATATATACCGTTATAGTTGTGTTTTCAAGGGAATTAATACCAATAAATACCCTGCATTTNGGGGGGGGGGGGGGGGGGGCGTTAAATGGTTTCTATGGGCCAGGGGTCGTCAACCTTTTGGGATTAATACGCCAAAGTACGACTCCTAATTCATTCAGCGTGCCAATAACGTCAAGCCACCGTTTTGTTTCGTTAGCTAAACGTGTTGACTAATTTTGGGGATTCTGCAACACTGCAGTGAAACGTTAACATTCATTTACAGAGACGATTGTCTTTCATTTTATAAGAACGACTTATGAAACAAAAAGTTAACATTACAGACCATGGTGTTACCGAAACGAATAGCTGCGTTAATGTAATTATATTGTGGGTAACTCGCCCTTCCGAGAGACGTCTTTAATTATCTGTAGTCATTAGTGTATGTTAATGATTGAATATCAAGTCATCTCAAAGTTTTACCGTTTGGAACAGGAAGGGGAAAAAAATTGTATACCAGAGTGATCATATTAACGATCTGACGTAGATGGGGGGCCCAGGGCCAGATAAACCTAAATGACAAGCGAGGCGCGCGCCTAGAGGACCCACGCCTTAAAAAAATGTTAGGGGACAACACATATAAGGGGGCCCCGGGACAAGTGTCCACGTTGTTTGAATTGATAAGTCTATAGTGGAATGCTGCATGTGAGCGTTAATGTAATATAAGATGCTAGGGCTTAACAGGTTACATTTTATTTAACACCAGGTCTGGGTATTTTGAGAAAATACCTGGTGGGTCCATAATTATATCCAAAGAAAAAAGAAAAAAAAAGTGAACTTTTCATTTTCCATAATACATGCCGGCGTTTAAACAACAGGCCCACAGACAGTCATACACCTTTCCTACCCGCCTTTAAACAACAGGCCTACAGACAGTCATACACCTTGCCTACCCGCCTTTAAACAACAGGCCTACAGACAGTCATACACCTTGCCTACCCGCCTTTAAACAACAGGCCTACAGACAGTCATACACCTTGCCTACCGGTCTTTAAGTCACAGGCTTACAGACAGTCCTACGACCTACCTGCCGGCCTTTAAACAGTGGTCACACACACAGTCCTACAAAAGGTCCCACAAACAGTCCTACACTCTACCCGGGCTCTTTATTGATTAATATAGTAGACACCTCTAGAGAGGGCCAAGGTGTGCAGAGGAGTTCTAGAGAGGGCCTAGGTGTGCATAGGAGTTCTGGAGAGACCCTAGGGGTTCTGAGGAGTTCTAGAGAGGGGCTAGGTGTGCATAGGAGTTCTGGAGAGGCCCTAGGTGTTCAGAGGAGTTCTAGAGAGGGTCTAGGTGTGCAAACACGTTTTAGAGAGGGCCTATGTGTGCAGAGGAGTTATAAAGAGAGCCTAGGTGTGCGGAGGAGTTCTAGAGAAGGCCTAGGTGTGCGGAGGAGTTCTAGAGAAGGCCTAGGTGTGCGGAGGAGTTCTAGAAAAGGCCTAGGTGTGAAGAGCGTGAAAAAAGTTTGCTGAGCAGGAAACTGCTCTAGAGCTACTTAGCTTACAAATGAAAGCAATTAATATTTTACAGGTTTTGGCGATTTGTTGTACTCCGTGGTTTATTTATTGATTTATTGTAACTTTAAATTATCTTGGATTGGACGATTTGTTAAATGATTAATTTAAAAAATCTTATTTGTATGCGGACTCGTATCGGGATTGCGCCCTAGTACAGCGTTCCCAAAACTTGTACGTTTGGTGGACGAGTTTGGAGATAACACCAGGGACCGGCGGTAGAGTTATTAATTATAGTTCCTTTTTATTTAAACCTTAAATATTCACATTGTGCAGACCAGAGGGCGCGAATCGGGGACAACCGCTACCCTGGGGGTGACAACTATGTTAGCTCCTCCCTATGGCATTTACGAGACAAATCAAGAACTTGATAAAAAAACCTGAGTTCTAACTCTAAGCATTTCTTTTTTTTTTTTTTTAAAGTGTATTTATATTATAGCTTAAGCGGAATTTACAATGAATCTGTAGTAAATTTTTAAAATTTAAAAATATAATTATAAATTTGCATTTACGAGACAAATCAAGAACTTGATAAAAAAACCTGAGTTCTAACTCTAAGCATTTCTTTTTTTTTTTTTTAAAGTGTATTTATATTATAGCTTTAGCGGAAGTTACAATGAATCTGTAGTAAATTTTTAAAATTTAAAAATGTAATTATAAATTACCCTTAAGAGTGGAATAAATTTTAAAAAAAAAATTTAAACAATGCCTGAAAGATAGTATTTGATTTTTAGGATTTTTTTTATAACAGTAATAGTTCACTCAAATAATTATTTCATTTGCCATAAATTTAAAAAGGAAAAAAAAAAGCACACTATAATTTAAAAAAAATAAAGTTATAATATAAATGTATTTAATTTTAAATAATTTCGTTTATTTTTAAGTATCATTTTTTATCTTCGAACAATCAAACTGTCAAACGTCAAACTATATGTATAACCACAAATCTTTACAAGTCAAAAAAAATCGTAAAACATTGTTAGCTTGAATAGAGTTGGTAAGATGATGGACTAAAGATTAAAAGAGTATAATTCAATGATGCATTTTTGGAACAGAGAGAAAGGCAACAAAAAAAAAAAAATTCTACCGACCCAAAATATTATCAATTCAGCTACGGTGACTGCGAAGAAAATAACGTTCTGACATAGGCGATAACCGTAGCAAGTGAGATATAAAAAAAGAAAACTTTAAGCAAGTCTTTATGTCATGGACGCACTAAAAATAGAAAATAATTTAAAATGTCTTAAACGGTGATAGGCAAAGAAAGACTGTGCAGACGTATTGAATGTAGACAAAAATTGAATATGTCTAATTTTATTAATTTATCTTTTGAAAATATTTTCCGCACTGAGTTTCTTCGTGTAATAATAGAAAGTCTTTGTAAAAATATTAATTTTTTAATTTATTTTTCATTCGCCAACATTTTGTATTAAATTATTGAAAAAAAAAAAAACTTCATTTTTCTAAACATCGAATGCGTACAAAATCACCCTTACCCTACCACCCTTACACCAATCTTGTACCACTGTTCCAGTAACTTACAGCACCATTGTACCCAATGACGTATAATCACCCATTGCTACCAAATCATTAATACTTATTTTAGAATGACTTTTTTAGAGTACTCTTATGATATCATACACTCCGCACCCTTTTATCACGTGTACAGCTATTTTAGCCCCCACCCCCGTTTCGTATCTACCCCCCCCCATCCCACCATCGCTATCGTAGCAAACGGTCCCAACACCCTACTCTGCTCAATGCCGTGAACGTCGTTCAACGCCCACGGCTGGTCTGCCATCGCTGTGTCACTACGGGATCCCACATGTCACAGCCCTGAGCGTCAGTGAGTAGATCTATAAATAGACGTTAGTCGTTCGGTGTTGCTCATTGCTTGAACACTTTTGGCGGGCACTATCCTGGAACTCCGGTAAGATTTTAAAAAAAAATTTAAAAAATTGAATCTGTACAATTTTTTCTTTATTTTGTTTTTAAAAATAAAAAAAAGGTCAAGTTAACAAATTTCTTCCGCCAGCAAATTTCAAAATATTTTCTTGACATTATATAAGTCGATGAAAGATTACCACAAAAAAAANATCTGAAAATGAACTAATAATGAATTTTAAATATTTTTTCTATTTTTTATATATAGTTAATAACCATGGATATAATATTTATTATTGAAGATTTTAAGTTAAAAATATCATATGCATGTTCCACATTATTTTTTTTTAAGTTATAAAAATTGGAATATCTAATTTGAAAATAATTTTTCTAGTTCTTATGACAGAAGAAGAAATGTTTAATTCTCTGGCACTTATCTTGAGCGCCAATTCACAATTATTCGATAAGTAAATGTGCAGACACAAAGTCTAGCGGGCGTAGTTTAGATTTCTAACATATCCAATGGAATCAAATGATATGGCTGCGTGGAAAACCTTTTACGACTCCGGCTTTCTGACAAAATATGCGTGTAATTAAAATAGTATGATTTTGACTCCCTACTCACTCCTTTCTCTCTTCTCTTTTTCATTCAATTTTTTCCCACTCGTCTTTTAATCTGTGTGTATCTCTTTTTTTCTGCCACGCGACATGTTTCTGTCTCTCTTTGACGGCACGCAGCTCTTTCCCTCTGTGTCCCTTTCTCTATTTCTCTCTGTATACATGTCTGCCTTCCTCTGATGGGTCTCTTTCTCTATACATTTCTATGTCTCTGTTTCTCTATGTGGCTTCTCTCTTTCTCTATCTCTCCGTGTCTCACTCTCTCTCTCTCTCTCATGCAGACATAGCCCCACGCGGCGCGCCCCTTCCCCCTCGCACATTTTAATTTGTCCTCTCCGTAAAACTTTTCGTTTTCTTTGAGTGTCCACCCCCCACCCCCCCCACGCTTGTCTTTGCTTAATTAAAAATAGATGATCTATAATTTATCACAATTTTTTTTTTATTAAGTGTGAACGCTGAAAACACGTTTATCTTCATTTGCATTTATTAGTTTAAACTAATATTAGGTTAGCAATGGAGATCAGCAAATGATTTTTGTGTAAGACGCATAATAAACACTGGAGAAGATGCATTATAAACACTGGAGAATTTTAAGAGTTTAAAAAAAAAATTATAAAAAAAAAAATCCGATGGCACGATTCAAAGAAAAAAAAATACATGAATTTTAACATGGCTCTTCTAAAATAAAATAAATAATTTGATGAATGCGTGATCCTGCAATGGTTGAGTTCGCACACGTCCGAATGACAAATTAATTGTTATTCAAGTTTTTAGAAATATTTTTTTTTTAAAACATGAATCCAAAATAACCAATAAACTTATTTTCATTTCCTGTCACGTTGATGAATATCCATGACGTCATTTCGATAATGAACATGCAAAAACATTGAGATTAATGGAAATAAATAGGTTTGAGAGTTTTTACAAAGACAATATGCTTGTTTAAGGCCATGCGTTTCTAGTATCATCTGTTTAGATTGCTCCACGTAAAACAACGTGTAGGCCTTCTTAAACGTTCCTTTATTTAATTTCATGTTTTTTCCTTCACAGAAAAAAACAAAACAAAAAACAACGAAAGAGAGCAAACGCTGGGAAACATTTAGAGCCGTCTTTTCCACGTAACCAAACACCAAGGAAGATTCAACTCAATTTTTTTTTCCTGCATTATTCATCCATAAACAGGTAAATAAAATTGATTTATTTACGCTTCTAGATATTTAATTCGCATTCTTCTTAATCTTATATTTAAAAAAAATATTTTTTTTAGACTCCTACTTTTGTACTCATCAATGTTCTTCGTCACTGAATTTTTTTTATCATGGGTGACGGGAAATTTAAAAAAAAAAGTGTTTTAATACACGGACACAGAAAACCTAAAGTAAACATTGCGTTCATAATAATAATTTATTTCCCATTTAGCTTTTGATTTATCAGAAAGCAAAATATTTTTAATTAGAAATAAATTATATTTTGAAAACCATTGTTTATGAAAAAAAATTCAACTTTGCTTAATAATGTCCTGATATTAGACTACATGATATTGCCAACTGCATTAATGTCGGGATGTAATAGGATAAATTAAAATTATCCAATAGCCTATCCAGCAAAATGTTCAAAAACTTTAAAGTATCGATTAATTAGTAAAGACTACATGATATTATTGATTTTTTACAAACAACGTCTAAAATCAAAAAAAAAAATATTTATTACAATGAACTGTTTTATAAATTAACAAAAAGTTATAACAGGAATGACACATACGATGGGGAGATAACTAACCCATACTTGATTTAAGATGGATTCGCTACGATTTCGTCCCCCTCCGCCCAAACTCACATCCAACCAATCCAGCTAATGCGCTAAGTAAACAATGATCAGGGGCGTCTACCTCAACGTTGCCCACTCTACTCACCCCTCTCGGGGAAGACGCCGTAAATCAGAGCCATGAATACATCCTGACAGCTCCCCCAAATCACCCCCGACCCACGAAGCCACACACGCCCACACACGCACTCAGCATCTCTTTACTCCAGTGGCCTGAAGTCAATGTCTTCTGTTTTACAGAAGCCCCATCAATTTAAGTAACAAAGTCATTTGGAACAACGTCTTGAATTCCCGCTGCTCCCATTTAAAACAATTGATACAATTATCCTAAGCATTTTGGTTTCCGTCAACGTCTAACCCTAAATCTACAGAATCGAATACAGTGGAATAGATTCGTATGTTAAATTTTCTATCGTCATTATGTTTTTAAGTTACTAGTCCTTAAAACCGGCATTCATTAACTGCAAAGAATATGTTTTGTTTCCTAAGGCCTCTGCTTGAACATTGAAGCCATTATAATTTCTTGTTTTTCAATGTGCACCACATGGACGCTAAACAAAACAAAAAAAAAACACATATATTTCCCGTGTGCCATGTATTGAGGACCACCACTGTTGAACATTTAAGCCATCGTGTGTCGCTCAGCCACGTTCATCCAACCAGGTTTCACCTATGCCAGGCCAGGAGTAGGTGGTCTCATCACGGTCAGAGGAGTCTGTTCCTCGAAACATTCATTACAATTATCCTGACCTTTCACAGGGGCGGAGGTGAGCTTGAAAAGGGGAGTAGGAGGGGGTGAGCGGAGGGGGTAGGGGGCATGTTAATGAGCTGTAAGGACTCACAGAAACTCAACTATCGTCAAGCTTTTATTCTCTTACATCTTGATGAATGTGTTTAACGTAATGAGAGGGCGTTTAACGCATTTAGTCTGTAATATAATTTTTGGGAAGCAGCTTGAATTTTTAAAAACTAATCATGTCTTTGAGTTGGAGGGAAGTCGATAATTGAGTTTGACTGTTATGGTAGGGTGTTATAGAAACAACGTTTGAAGGATGGAAGCAACTTCAACTTTAACACAGAAAGTGAGCCATCGACCCCAGTCCTAGGACACGTCTTTTTCTTTCTTTTCTTGTTCTTGTATTTTCTCCTTCAGTAGCGATATCTTGACTGCGCAAATCGTGAAGTTAAGAGTACATGTTTCTTAATTTTAGGACCTGGAGCTGGATTTAAATTTTAAGACTCTAAATTTAGATGTTAGGGCATACACCAACTTATTTACCTACTCAGCCACAAACCTAGACACTAAGTTAGACTTTTAATTTTTGCTGGCATCTGGTCCCTCTGGAAGTGGTGCATTAGGTGATCACGTAATGCTTTTTTGTGTGTCTATTTTGTTGTTATTGTTGTTATTTCATTGTATATTCTACTGACGTTTTATATTTGTTTTTTTCCTGCATAAGGCTACATATTTATACAACAAGCTAAGAGTGACTGTCTCTGTCTTGTAGACTACATATTTATACAACAAGCTAAGAGTGACTGTCTCTGTCTTGTAGACTACATATTAATACAACAAGCTAAGAGTGACTGTCTCTGTCTTGTAGACTACATATTTATACAACAAGCTAAGAGTGACTGTCTCTGTCTTGTAGACTACATATTAATACAACAAGCTAAGAGTGACTGTCTCTGTCTTGTAGACTACATATTAATACAACAAGCTAAGAGTGACTGTCTCTGTCTTGTAGACTACATATTTATACAACAAGCTAAGAATGATTGTCTCTGTCTTGTAGACTACATATTAATACAACAAGCTAAGAGTGATTGTCTCTGTCTTGTAGACTACATATTAATACAACAAGCTAAGAGTGACTGTCTCTGTCTTGTAGACAACATATTTATACAACAAGCTAAGAATGATTGTCTCTGTCTTGTAGACTACATATTTATACAACAAGCTAAGAGTGACTGTCTCTGTATTGTAGACTACATATTTATACAACAAGCTAAGAATGATTGTCTCTGTCTTGTAGACTACATATTAATACAACAAACTAAGAATGATTGTCTCTGTCTTGTAGACTACATATTAATACAACAAGCTAAGAATGATTGTCTCTGTCTTGTAGACTACATATTAATACAACAAGCTAAGAGTGATTGTCTCTGTCTTGTAGACTACATATTAATACAACAAGCTAAGAATGATTGTCTCTGTCTTGTAGACTACATATTAATACAACAAGCTAAGAGTGACTGTCTCTGTCTTGTAGACTACATATTTATACAACAAGCTAAGAGTGACTGTCTCTGTCTTGTAGACTACATATTTATACAACAAGCTAAGAGTGACTGTCTCTGTCTTGTAGACTACATATTAATACAACAAGCTAAGAGTGCTTGTCTCTGTCTTGTAGACTACACATTAATACAACAAGCTAAGAAGGCTTGTCTCTGTCTTGTAGACTACATCTCTAAAAAACAAGCTAAGAATGATTGTCTCTGTATTTAACTATTTTTGCTGTTCAAGGCTTTTTTATTCGAAACGTTCACTATCTGTTATTGTCCCTTTTCCGGGTTTCCTCTAAGCATTGTATACCATTTCTTATTGAGTCATATTGGTCTAGTATTTCTCGTTTGTTTTATAGGTCAAGTATCCATACATCAATTCTTGTCATTAAAAAAAAACAAAATTAAAAAACAAACAATTTGGTTGCTTTAAGATTAGAAATGCTCCAATAAACATTTTTAAATATTGTGATATAATCAAATATCATTATTTGTTTGAGCTTTAAAGGTTTTTAATTCATTATTATGAAAATTTGATGTGTATTTGATAACTTTAAAACATATGGGGGGAGGGGTGGTGGTGGTGCTTCAACCTCGTAATTTAATTGTCATCAGAGGCTATTGAATAAATAGACCAAGTGCTCGAATTAATAATTCACTACTTTAGCGCATTGAACCCAGTGTCATTCTTATTCAGACAGATGGATTTGTTGCTTCTTTTACGTCATCGAACAAATGATTACCACGTAAACGATGTTTTGTGTACACGTTCTTCAGCTGTATGTTTTCACGGTTTTAGACGTGCAAATGCTGTTCAGTGTTCCAGATTTGTACAAATATTTGGATGAAACATCAAAGAGGCGTAACAATCGCGTGTCTGACATGCCATACTCTTAAAGTGAAACAGAACAAACAATTCTGTTAGTTCATAGAAACGTCGAAATGAATTCGGCTGGTTTTAGATCATCGCCATATTTAGTCCCATTGTTGGAGACTTAAAGATCTTAGAGAGATGAAAGGTTCCATTTCTGGACATAATGCATTTTCGTGGGAGGAAAAATACCGACCGCAATTTCCGATTACCGTGCCGTGAACTAAATGTATTTCAGCGATGTGGGGTCGAGGAAAGAGAAAAGTGTAGGTTTATTAGGAACGAACTATTAAAACAAATAAATTACTTAGGACTAAGGTATATCCAATGAAACTGGATTTTACATGATTAAACTATTATGTTAATGATCGGGAAATTGTATAAAGGACTTAGAATGTAATGTTACATTAAGAAATGGCGTCAGCAGGGCGAGTCTAGACTCTTATCCCCCCCCCCCAAATTACCCCTCCCGGTCCGACGTATCGGGCCGCGGAGCGGCACGTTGGAGATGCCCACTCGTCAGGACGGCCCCCACATGGGCCCCTCACCCAAGTCCCCCGCCTGGGCGCCTGGGTGCTCGACCAGGACCCCGTCTGGGGGCCGCCCCAACCAGAAGGCACCCGGTCGATCCGACACTATGCGTTAAACAGTGCACTCGATCGACTTTCTCAGGAGTTGGGATGGAAAAATGTACGTCCTAATATCTTCCCCCCACCCATCCCGGGAAAGCGTCGGACACCCTATAAGAGGGATTCCACAGTGGGCTTCCACAACGCGACTAGTTCACGCTGTAGTTGGGACGAAACGGTTGCCTAGGGGCAGCGTTCTCACGGCTGCATTATTAGAATGTAATGAATTTATCGAATTATATTCATGTATTCAGCTGTTCAGCTGTTTCATTTTAGCGTAACAATTTATAAGACTTTAGTTGAAATTGTTCACACCGTGGTCCTGAACTATTAAACGCATACTCACAAGCGTCCGGCACAGACAAAGAAATGATGCGCCTGTAGAGCGTTAGTTGCTTTTCTAAGCGATATAATTCACTTCAACACGGTGGATGTATGAACAATGTATTGGTCGAAAAACGCCTGGGAGGCAACAATCCTGCTCTCCTCTTAATTCAAATGAGGTCCTCTATCCAGTGTTTGCGTAATCAGCCATGAGTAATTACAATGATTAAGATTTAGACTGCTGTAATGGACAATCCAATGGATTAGTTAGTCCTGCGGTGGATGCTAGTGTTAGTGAAACACCTTACCATGGGATCTAGTATTTGTGTTAAAATCTTCAGAAAAAGAAGTCCAAAATTAAAGCAAGACACAAAGCCCATAGATACTTACGTGCAAAAGACAGATTACTTTTTTAAATTACTTTCTTTTTAAAAACTCTCATCAGGTCCAACATAAAGCATTTTCTGACATCGCCTTATCTCAGACAGGGCTTTGAAACGTTTCTGAATGAGGAGATATTTTCTATATATTTTATCTGCTAAAAATAATTTGGGTGACCTATGCCGTTGGAGATGTTCTTTTTGTTAAAACGGAAACATCTATTCCTTCAAAGAGTCTCGTGTGGCTCTGAAGCCGAGCGTTCTGACCGCTGTTCTAAGCCAGGAAAATCTTTTCTTTTTTTTTTCTTTTTTTTCTGGCATTCGTCCTTAACAATGTGACGATGGTGTTAACTTCGCAGGACGAAATCCACATGGCCTAGGATTATTCATTTAGGATTGTAAGCTGATTCCCTACAGCAACTCGCCTCTTACCGCTGGTCAACCCAAGAACACACCACGTGGATGATACAGCTTGGCACCAGTGGCGTCGCAGGAGTTGTCGGAATTTTTCATTGTAACAATGTTATCCGCCTTTCGGGGATTCCACCTCCGCGTCTGGATTTAGAGTTTTCTTCTCTTAGATATGAGTTGCCATCCAAGGTTAATGAGTCCCATCCGCCCGGGGAGCTGGTGATGTTTTTGATGGTTTAGACATCTCGGCCACCCCTCACTTCTTTAATTAATTGAAAATAAATTATATTTACTATGCTTCCCACCAGTTCTGCGAGGAAAGCAAGAATACCACCTAGGTCCGTGAGCTGGTACACTTGTATGCTAATGATTGCACGTAGAGCTTATTCGTGTTTTCTCGAAAATCAAATTGCTACTATGCATTAAGTAAAAAAAAACAACGTGTTGTAGTTTTTCAACAAAAGAACGTTCGTCTCCCTTGGCCTTAAGCTCAAAACCTTCGGCTTCCAACTTAAACAGCTTGACCTTTAGTTCGTCTCTCCACTTTAAGTGGACTTTTTAAAAAGCCCATTGAAACTGAGAGCGTGGCTGCTGGCCCAGTGTTCGGAGGTTAATTCGATGATGTATAGTCCAGCTTAAATGTTGGTGCCTGTGGCCAAAGTCTAAGACCAGGCTGGGAGCCATAAAGAAAGATAAGCCCGGTGTTAAATCAATGATTAGTGTTGCTAAGTTTAAACGGTCTTTGCAGCCGGCGTAGAGGTTCTAGGAGTGTCGAGCTAGACCTAATGAAAATTTTTAGAACAAATGTTTCGGTGATTCGAATAAGAAATCTTTCTATTATATACGAAGTCAACGTAATCTCTTATATAATTTACATTTTGCTTGTAACTAGAAATCTAATACTGTTTCATAGTATGTTGATTCACAAGACATTTTTTTTCCAAAAATACGTTTCACAACTGTGTCTTATGAGCGTTGTCAAGATATTAAAATGAGTTGTTTAGATGTTCCAAGTGCACTGTCTGCCTCGTTAGAAAATGGAATGTGCCTACTTTTACCAAAGGTAACATTTGATCGGTGTATTTTCCTTTGAATATATTTTCCAGATCCCCGATTTACCGCTTACAAAACTCATGCGCTAGATTTACTTCTTGATATAGTAGGTCAGACTTTAACATATTTCATGTCACTAACTCAAGGTTTCCACAGCTTCTACTAAAGCAATATTCCAGTCACTTGATTAAAAAACATAACATAACCCTGTATATCGAATATAAATAATGATGAGACCAGTGATTATTTCATAAATTTTCCCCCGGGGGGGCACATTAGATTTTTCGGGAGCGGGGAAGTGCCAGCAGTGCCAGTTGATTTATTGTTGGACATATTTTTGCTCCGGGGGGGGGCACTTGGGTTTACCCGGGGGGCAGTTCCGCCCCCCCCCCCCGGGGATATAGCTGAAAGAAACCCTGGATGAGAAGATAATGTTATGTATTATTTTTCCATTTAAATTCGTTTAATGGGGGGGGGCCCTTGGGTTTACCCGGGGGGCAGTTCCGCCCCCCCCCCCCCCGGAGATATAGCTGAAAGAAACCCTGGATGAGAAGATAATGTTATGTATTATATTTCCAATTAAATTCGTTTAACATGGCCTTTATTCTTTATTATTTCTTTTTTAAATTTCAAAATAATTATAATGCAAATCAATGTGTATTCCAAATCACCCAAATATTGGATACAGAGAGTTATGTGACATACATATACACATATCACATGAACATAAACTAATTCATTAAAACCTTAAACATACCACATATTATCCATACCGTGTCAGCTTATCCAACACACAGACTTTTGGAGTAATACCCAAACATATAGAAACCTATCATATCCATACAGATTATTACTTTTAAACACATACCATCCATACATATACATACAAATTTTTACTTTTATACAAATATCATCCATACATATCCATGCACATTATTTATTTTAAACACATGCCATCTTAACCCATCCATACAAATACCGACTTACTACGTCCTCTCAAATAAAGACTAATAACATTCGCATAAATGCTGACATATAAGACCACACATATACCGATGCATCACATCCACTCAAAATACCTACTTCTTATTGTTTGCGAGTCTGAGAACAAATAATCACCAATGAGGTGATGCCTCGTGCTGAAGGTCCTTAAGTTTTGAATTCACCCCCTTCACAGTTCCCACCTCCTCAAACCCGAAACCTGCATTTGATGACGTCAGCCGTTACAATGAACCATCGATCTTCTTTGTGCCGGCCGACGTGTGTGGTCCCATCAAGTGGACGCGTGGTCTCCGTTCTAATCTCTTGACTTCAAAGTTTGCATTTTTAAGTCTCAATTAACCGTTCTAAATAATTTGTCTCACTGCTTCCCCCGTGAGCTCTTTCAGGATCCAGGTCATTGAGGATATGACGAAGAGCCAAGAACTAGTTCAAGGAGCAAATGACTTTTTTTTAAAGGTTTATTTAAGTACCTTATGGATAGATCACGATTCTTGGACAGTTACAGAGCAATTTAACGTTAGCGTTTTTTTAAAAAGTTTTTTTTTTAGCACTCTCAATCTTCAATACCCATTAAATCTAGATTCTAGACGTTACCATCAAGCCCCCTCTTGTCCTCTGTCATAGCTAGCTCCCTTGTTGATGCAATTTTAAAAAAAAATGCTTTTAACTTTCATCTGATTGAATTCACTTTACACATTTTTATAAAGGACTTTCATATTTGCTTTTTTTACTTGACAACTTAGCAAAACATTATTGATTAATCAAATTAAAATTTAAAAAAGAAATGATAAAAAAAAATTAATAACAAATGTTAACAATTCTCCATTATGTTCTTGACAGATGTGTTGCCTATAAATTTGATTGAAATTACAGTCTCATGACATTGTAAGCAATGAGAAATATTTAGTGGAAAGTTACACGCCATTAAATCTAATGATCCTTCATGGGAGGAGTAGCCACAGGACAAAAACGAACATTGAAAAGCGAATTTCTTCAGGCGTGTAAGAGGATTATTTTAAATTGACCGAACAGCGTTCAAAAGATACGCCAATGTAGGCCTATCTCTTATACTATTACTATTAGCAGTATGAGTTTATTTGAACATTTAGTACTATACTATGTTGTCCACGTAATGGATATATACTAGCACTGTAATATAATTGTAACATTTTATTGAACTTTCACTTTAGTCCATGAGCTGATAGTGCGTTACAATTTTGCAGTTGTCCAGGACAGAATATATAGTGTGACATCGGTGCACGTCATTTTTAATGTTTTGGGGTCTTCGGCTCGCACTGTCAGGGTCGTGTGGAATATGTGTTGTCAAGCCGACGCGTGATTAGTTTGTATATGGCGTCTCAGTTGTTATGCAAAAGTGCGCAGTTCGTTGAATGGCATTAGAATAGAAATAGGCTTGGAGCAGCAGCAGTCGTCCTTACAACAAGATTAAGAGCTTTGGTTCGTGTAGAATCCTTGGCAGTTAGCAGATCTACATTTACTCTAGGACCACCAGAGGCGCCGCCTTCGCAGGTTTTCAATCTCACGGGGCGTCAATATGGAACCAATAGAAACTTTCAGAGCCGTCTTGGAAAATCGACGGCCAGGGCCATATCCTTTTTTTCTAAGAGCAGACACGTGTCTGAACATCGTTTCACCGTGGTGCGTCCATCTTCTGACTAATGATGTGTTAATTTGTGTCTCGGTGCATTCTCGGTGGAACACAAACAGCATTCGCCATCTCATTAAAGCTATTCACACCCCAAACACCTTCATTAGACCACCTGGATCTCCGGATCCCTGGATTTCCCATGGCACGAAATGTGTTTCGTTCACCTTCCACAATCTCAGATACACACATTTAAAAAAAAAACAACAACATACAAACTTTTCATAACATTCATAAAAATTACCAACATCACCACTTATGACAAACAACATCACATTACTGCAATATCGAATTAAAAGATAGCATTTCATCTGGATGTTTTGTGGCACACTGAACAAATTAATCATCCCCTAGAGCCTAGACAAACGTACCGAACTTCAATTTAATTTATACGCCAAAAAGTCCCTACTCCACTGTATGTTGTTATCGTCTCAATCTTAACTCACTAAACCATTCTCAGTTTAAAGTCTTCACTTTAAGAATCGGTAGCATGAGTTCTATCACTGTCCCAGCACACTAACTGTGAGTGCACTTGTTTCATTCCCATCAGACTTCAAGATGACCGCTGTCTACCAAGTGCTCCTGCTGGTCGCCACCGTGTTTGTTCTCAGCCAAAGTTTACCTCACCCGGGGGGCCCACTCGTGCTGGCGCCCCCTTCGTATGAACAGAGCATTGAGAGCTTGTGCCGAGTCATCTGTGCCAGGTAAGCCCCTTTTTGAAAAAGAAAGAAAAGACTTATTCTATTTGGAGTCAGGAGGTATGGAGTAGGAAAGCAAATGTTTATTAGTATTTAAACAATACAATAAACGTAACAATTTTTTATTGTATCTCGATAATACTTTGTTTATGATGTTGTGGGTGGAAGTGTTTAGATAAGACGCATACTGAGAAAGATAATCAGGCGTTTGGAGAATATGTCCTTCATTTTAAAGTATGCAATTATCATTCACGTTGTAAGGTATTATTTTTTTATATAGATTTTTGAGGCGCAAAAATTTCGTTGTCGGCAGGATTTGAACCTGCGCGGGAAGATCCCAATAGATTTCTAGTCTATCGCCTTAACCACTCGGCCACGACAACTTGTATACTATCCTTGACACCCGATAATTGGTGACAAAAATTCATTTTTTTTCCTTTTTTAAAATATAAATGGCTTGGTTTCAACATGACATGAGCAATTGTCATAAACATGGTCTTCTGAGATTTTGTTACATTGCCTTAATTACTCGGCCACGACAACTTGTAGATGCGATTTAACACCGGATAATGGCCTTGGAAAAATTTACATTCGATTTTCCTTTTTAAAATAACAAATGGCTTACATTAAACGTAAGCTAAGTTCATAAGCATGCGTCTTCTGAAACTTTGTTCTGAATTCTTAAACGATCTCAGGGTTTTAATCCTCAATGGAGAAGGAGAAAATAACAGATACATTTTCGGGAAATCTACAGATGCTTCAAAAGTTGATTGAAACACAGGAGAACGTTCCGATAATAATCTTGTATTTATGTCAGCCAAGCCAACTCTATTTTAGGAGCAGCTACACTTCAATAAAAGCGTAGCCGTTAGACTTAATGCGTCTTTAAAGGCAGCAAAAGGGAGAAAGAGAAGAGAAGAGAGGAAAAACAAACAGGTTTTCCTCTTTCATAAAGGACCTGTACAGTTTGTTTGCTTCCTGAGAGGTCATCATACAAGGGCATCAACCTGAGCTTTGCCTAATCTCTGTCACTGAGTTTAGCCATCACGCCAGCGTTCATCTGCCAGAATCGTTTTGCGGCTATCAATAATTAAAACAAACACACCAGTTGATCGCACGCGCGACAATTTTGACGGAGTCCTTTCGGAATTTCTACATAATCTGGCGTTAAACATGGAAGGACAACATCACTGAACTGGTGTGTGTGTGTGTGTGTGTGTGCGCTCGGATCAAAGCTGCGTGCTCAAATCCTCTTCATCAAAACGGAGTCCCATTAAATTCTCCAATCAAAACTTTCTGGTGTAAGCGGGTTGCGTTGTACTAGTGTGCGATGATTAAAAGGGGCTGGGAATTAGCATTTTTGTCTTAACGTCCCGATATGATACCTAATAAAATGAAGACTGTTAAAATGAAGACTCGTAAAATGAAGACTTAAAATGAAGACTATTAAAATGAAATAGAAACGGTCAAAATGATAACCGTAAAGGATAACTGGTGAACGGATGAATAGTAAAAGGATATAAAAAGTAAAAATAGTAATCGGTACAATGAAGATGTGTAATACAATAGCTTGTAAAATTATGATTGATAACGGAACGTATATGTTTTACGCCCATATTTTACGGGATCAATGCAGAGATTCATTCCTGATCAATTTAATAGTTGCTAAATTTTGCTCTAAACTCCTACGCGAGGCAAGTTATTCAGCCTGACAGTTCTCATCTGTAACCCACCTGCCGACCTCCGACTAATGAATTAATGGCTGCCCTGGACCAGTGATCTGAATGTAATCAGTGCCACATCAAACAAAACGCGCAGAAAACTGAGACTTTCATTGCCTGTGATCACGCCAAGCAATTTACTCGTAAGACTCGGTGCATGTGAGAGAAACCTTGAAAAAGAAATGAGATTAGGTCATATTTTTTTTTTTTTTTTGGTATGTTTTTTGTGAAAACGAAGGTTGGTTTTCGTGGTAAGGTTAACTTTTAAACACAGAGTTTATGAGTTGTTTCCCTTTATTTCACGTTGCATATTAAATCGGTACTTTGATTGAATTAAAAAAAAAAAAATTATTGCAAGCCATTTGTATAATGTAATATTTGCATTTGAGACCAAGTCAAATCCGAAAGACCCTTAAAAAACAACAACAAACAAGTCATTTTGTACTTTAATTTTTTTTTTTTAATTCACTTTAAAATTAAATTTCTAACTTGATAAGAAAAACGAAAGCTCCATTAATGTCTCCTAGTCTTTGTTATAATGTGATGAAGTTCATGTACACATGTACATTTTTTGTTTCTTGCACGTCTAGTGAGTTATGTAGCTTTCAAATAATTGTATCACAGCATCAACATTTTTTTAAACTTCATATTATTTTCGTCGAAGAAAATAGTTTGTTGGCTATGTCCAAGATTATTAAAATAAATACAAGTTGTATGTATTAAATTTATGTTGTTGTTTTTTTAATGTGTTTTTAAACATTCCTTTCAAACATTAGATAGCTGGCACAGTTTGTTTTTTTCAGTAATATGTTATTTTGGTTCTTGAACGGTTGAAAAAGGCGTGATCAAGTTTTAAAACCCTTTTTTTCTATAAACCAGTCGTTGCCACATACTCCAATGCCTAAAGATCAATAGACTGTGTGATTTTTATACGATTGTATTTGTAAACAGAGATTTTCTTTACATCGGTATCCCTGAAATCAGTTTTCAGGCACTTTGATATAAAAATAAAAACAAAATTGTCACTGACAACGAACCCCAACAACACAATATTTTTCTTTCTTTCTTTAAAAGTGTGTGTTCACGCCATGTTCATTTTGAGACTCCCTTACGCCACAACGCTGTCACTGACGCGCAAGAAAAGTGTTAACATTTGTGAAGATCAGTGTGGCGTATCAAAATAGATGCGATCGGCTCTGCGTCACAGCCGCTCATCCAACATTAGCGAGCAGCTTCTTGATTTATCCCAAGTGTCACAGTTTATAGCATTTAGCATTTGCTGCGTTGTGGTAACGATGCTCCCATCACGTCTCACAAATAGAACAATTAGGAAGAAAAGGTTCCAGCCGTTGATGTTGACCTATCGAGCTAAATAATGTCTAAACAAGCTCGGAGCTCACGCAATTAGTTTAGCGAAAATATCAAGAAAGCCTTACACGATATCACATCTTTTCAAAAATACTTTCTATTAACTTCCCTTTTTTTTCGTGGCTGGCTGGCTGAATTGCTGGCTGGATGGCACAATTTCGGACGGCTAATTGACCCTATTACCGTCAGCTATCGAGCTGAAACTTGGCGCGTAGACTCGTTGCCGATGACAACACATTAAATCAAATTTTTACCCCACCCCCAATGGCTCTATATTACATTTTATGAAGGATTTATACGTAGAAAGCTGTTTTTAAGGATTGCTTAATTTTCCTATGGTGGTTCTTAAATGCTGTCAATGTTCTTGTTATTCAAAAATACACGCCTCTTGTTCAAATTCGCATCCATCTTATATGAATTTAGCCGCATATCAAAATATACAATCATCAAACGTGTGAATTCTCTACGGGGGAAAAATCTCAGAGCTCGAGTGGTATTTAACTGCGTAGAAAAGTTAGTAATTCAGGCAATGTTTTCTTGGTTGCGTCACGATTAACATCTCTGTCACGATTCGAGACCACTCACAGCTTTGGATAGGAAACTCTCTGGAACCTCTTGAGCCTCGGCTGGCTCTTTCTGTTCATTGATTGATTTTTTTTTTTTTTTGTACGGAAAAGGTTAAATCTGTTTAAAAATGGGAGCCAAGTGACGCTCGAGCGGAAGTGACGTCATTTTATGTAAGGGCGGGAATCGTAGGCAATGTTTTCTTGGTTGCGTCACGATTAACATCTCTGTCACGATTCGAGACCACTCACAGCTTTGGATAGGAAATTCTCTGGAACCTCTTGAGCCTCGGCTGGCTCTTTCTGTTCATTGATTGATTTTTTTTTTTTTTGTACGGAAAAGGTTAAATCTGTTTAAAAATGGGAGCCAAGTGACGCTCGAGCGGAAGTGACGTCATTTTATGTAAGGGCGGGAATCGTGTAGAGTGAGTCACCGCCAAATGAAGAATGTTATCTTTGATTACTGGAATCAACCCGATGAAAAGAAAAGGGATTTTCTGTTGAAGATTGGAAAATGTTATTTTAAACTAGACGTCTTTATAATTTGTTTATTTCTTAAAGTAGATTTATTTAAATATAAATGATTCATTAGCGCGCATAAATTAAAGTTCCATGTTAATTTCAAGAATCAAAGAAAATATATTCAGTGGTTAACACATATGTTTGGAAATTATTAATTTTTATAATTTAATCTGGTCAGGGACGTAGATGGCTGAAGGTTAGGGGGGGGGGTTCTTGTATGCGAGCGTGTAAGAGAAACATTTATTGTTGAATGGTTGAAGAACTTAATCTATGACAAATCAGTACCATCAATAACATTGACACAAAAAAATTGTATGAGAATCTGTATTATTTATAGTCAAAGTCAAGAATGAGGTGTTTGGAGTTTAGAGGTTTAACAGGAATTTTTTAATGTACTTTATTTAATTTAACTCCAGTAAAGTATTCAGCAAAACGTATGATATGCGCCAGTCAAAATTGATGTATCAAAGTGTACTGCGAAAGTATTTGAGCTGTGAATAAAAGAGTGGCACGGGAAGTGGCGGTGCAGACGGGGGAGGGGGGGTCCGCCCCGATTGACACTTTTTTTTTTTATATATAGAGGGGGGTGGCATTTTTTTTCGGCCATCTGCGGAGTTCTTTTTATGAAGTGGGTTTGCTAAACTCTTGGCACGCCTCGGGTAGCACTAAACCTAGCAACGCTTCTGGTACGCAATGTTTAGTTCTTTAGGATAGCGCCAAGCTAGAGGAAAAAAGAAAAAATTCGAAGAAATTCAACCACAACTAACAGACCCCCACCAAAGTCCAGTTAAATCAAAGTGAACGATTCGCAGCGGTAGTCAGTAAGTCTTCCCGATTTGTTTATAAACAAAATATTTCATTGAAAGCATCCCGTTCCCCATATTATAAATGTCATACTATATCGAGATATGCCACAAAAAATATCCATACAAATGATGTCCTATTAAGATCAATCAGCCAAGAAGATTGTTTTTCTCATTTTCTTTCTAGATCATAAACTCCTTAATTCCGCCTACTAAAATACTCTATTCTTTATACATCAAAATCTCATTACTAAAAACCACATCCCAAAGACAGCCCTTTGGTTTCTGTGTTTTTTAAAAACAAAATGCCGTTCTCTAATAAAATCCTGGGCCACCACACCAGATCATTATACCGCCCTGCAGTTTATAAAAAAACAAAATCAGTCGGGGCATTAAGTGGCGAGAAAAAAAACGTTGCACTGCTAAGGGCTATAAATTACAATTACGAAACTTAAAAGATCAAAACTTTACCCTTTTTTCTAATGGCTGCTTCCAACTTGCTTTCGTTAAGCCTCTGTATTTAATGTCATTGAATAATATTTAATATTATGCCTGTACATTTGATGTCTTTGAATACAATTTTAATAAATCGGGGAAACATTACATAATTTACATTAACATTTTATTTTGAGCTGTACCATTTTTGAGTGAAAACTCGCTTACACATTAAACACAATCACACACATTGGCTACTTTATAATGTACAGTACATACATTGTATTTTTATATTTCTTTTCTGGTGTAGAAATCTGAAAAATGTGCACTTTCTCCTCTTTGGTCAATAGATAATTGGCTTGACCCAGTCTTACTCTAGCCAGCACGTGAACTCTTATTTGAAGTCTACAATTTTGTAGTGAATTAATCCTAATGGTAAAAAAAAAAACAACGTATTTTTTAAAAAAAAAAGAAAAAAGTTATTCCTTAACTAATGTCCCGATCACTGCAAACTGCAAACTATGTTGATTTAATACTGGGGCTTATTATACGCCTGTCTGTAGTTACAGACTGACACGATATAGTTATACGTCTATCTTTAGTTACAGACTTACAGGATGTCTAAAAATAATATAATAAATTATTATGTACATTTATCAGTTTACCAAATTGCGAAGTCCGTATATTTAATTGATCATACCATCATTGGATTGCTACTAGCATAAATTATGTATGTTAATTAGCGAAACGTTAAGGTATACTTGTACTATAATAAAAAAAAAGACCTCAGACTAGATGCTCTTTTAGACACATCTTTAGACTCTGTATGTTAAATACGCCAGACCTTATGATTAGGTGATGATTGATTGACATCATCGCTGTCAAGCCAGTCAGCCGATGACATGCTTGACCTGATCCTCTTCACCAAAAACGTCATTTCTCCCGTCATTAGTATTGACACGTCAGAACGGAAATTTGACCACGCTCGCGAGAAAGCGGTTCTAAGATATCCGTCTGTGAGTACAACTTTCATAATTTTTCACAAATATCATGTTCTGTCCGTCTCTTCACGGAAAGCGTAGCTGGGGGTGGGTCATTTGGCTATACGCAGCGAGGTGTGAGGATCTCCTATTTTATTAACATTTGATTGAAATGAACCTTACTTGATTGGATAGTGGCATTTAGGGCATTTTTTGGTTTACCATTACAGAACATTTAGAAGACGTAGGACATTTTATATTAATTGGAATTCAAGGAGGTTCCTCTTTTTTTTTTTTTTTGTGGGGGGGGGGTGGGGTATATTTCTGATAACTTTTATACAAACTGTTATCGTATAACCGATGTCCCTAAATCTACGTCATTCGATGGCACACATGTTTTCCCCTTTGCATCCATTGAAATAATAATTTATGGTTCTCTAAACAAAATGTGAGAATGACTGACTTCTTTATCAGTGTCCTTCAATTTTTTTCCACATACTATGAAAACATCGCGTGTTTGAAAATCTTGCACTGTGGAGGTCATCAAATATTAGGTCTGTGTTTAAGAAACGTCCACTTTGACAACTACGGTATTTTACGGTGATGTGCGGATGACAAGGCACGCGATATCAATTTGAACCATAAAAAAATAGCGATTCCTACGCATTAAATCTCTTCACTTTCCATTTAAAAATGCGGTAAAACATGTCACTTTTATCTGTTTTTTCAATGTTTTGAAAAAAATAAATTTCAGAAGCAGGATGAATCCATTGCGATACAAATATCATTCAGTGTCAGGTTCTGTGCTTTACACGGTATGTAAATATATTATTTTTATACATACTTTGCTTTCATGCGACCCTTGTGAATTTTCAAGATCAAAGAAGTTTTTTTTTTTATATTGAATATGTCTGGTCACTGTAACATTGATTTCCAGCAAAAACTGTATTTAATGCCCCTAAATAAATAAAAAAAATGTATCCACAATATCACTTAGTGGCAGACAACGGCGGGGTTATTATTTATTCAAATCCCCCACTGTCAGTTTAATCTTGGTGCAACAGGGTTAAAAAAAAAACAACAAAAAAAAAAAACAACAGCCAACTCTTTCGCAATATCAACCTTACTTTGGCCAGGCCATGAACATGTTTTTAAAGCCCAGCCAAGAGTGTGGTCTTGGAGTGGAGAGTATGATGATGGACTAGATGGTGCCTGTAAGGTTGGCCAGCAGGTGATAAATGTCACCAGGGTGAGAGCATGAAAGCGTGAGGGCCTCTTAAAAATCATTGTTATTCCCGGCACTTGGCCTTTTATCTTGTTCTCTGCTGCTGTGATTGTGACGTGCTTGTGACGTGCTTGTGACGTGATGGTGACTTGGTTTATCGATTATGTCTAAGGTTGTTGCCGCTGATTTGTGTTTTCAGACAAAATTTTTAAGATTGTTGGATGAGACAAAACGCTACCACGAGAAGAGAAATGGGGGGAAAAAAAAAAAACAATCCTGGAAATTTTTCTGATACAGATTACGTTCATTGAATAAAATATGTCGTTGCTTATTTTCGTATTTCCAATAAACACCCCAGTCCCATCAAAGAATACGTGTTACCAAATAGAGAATAGAAATAGAACATAAGCAAGAAAGGTCTTAGACTCAACCAGACCTAATGAATACAGCGTTTTTGGATGCTTCTGAAAGAGGGTTAATCAGATTTAGCAATATGCAAACAGCGTGGAAAAGATATCAACACCGCGAACAGAATTGATATATCCTAAGGCAAGCAGGCGTAAGGATGAGTTAGTCGTATTATAATTTATGTATACGCAATTTTATTTTTATATTGAACCGGCGTACCAGCGATCATATAAGGTTGACGTGTCACACAATGTCGGCACCAGACGCAGATTTATCAAGATCCCAGTGGGACAGAGCAACACACAAGAAACTGAAACCTTCTGAAAGTTCAAGTTGTTAGCCAGTGCAGCTTTTGAGACTGCTGAACTACATGCCAGGGATCTCACCGAACGGCACCATGATGTGATTTAGCACACAAAAAACAAGGAAACCAGAAAAGTCGTGAGATTGAGATATAAAAAGATTACTGACAACTTCTGGCTTTATATGAAATTTAACTTATCCATTTAAAAGACAAAGTGCATAGCGATATTAAAAAAAAACTACCCTAGCCCCCCCCCCCCCCCCCCATCATTTCCACTGATGAGTGTCACGTCTAGACTAAAATATCAACGATATAGATGAATAATAAACTAACGCCCTAAGGCTCGGACTATTTATTTATTTAAAACTTTCTTGAGTGGAAATTTAATCAACTATAATATTACATATTAAACCAAAGTTAAATAATAGGGTCCAACATGTTATATTTACTGAAATTGAAACCGAAGGGCCGAGTAGAAAAAGTACTTAAGTTACAATTTTTCAAAATATGAGCTAAGCCTGGAGCTATATTTGATTACTTCCCCTGAATCATTCCTGAAAATATCATTCCTGAAAATGTATTCTTGAAACAATGTACATAAGTGTTTCATTCATTGTTACCTTGAGCAGTTTTTGATGTTTTTAAATAAGAATTTAAAAACTGTTATTTTGAATGGTTTTATTTGCACTAACGGATTAATATAACGGCCCAAAACAAATAGCACAATGAGGGAGATTACAATTTGTTATTAAACACTCGATCCAAGTAGTCCATAGCATGTGTCAATGGGTTTGGATTACAAGTATGATTGCTTCTTTAAAATTCAATCAAGCTTTTTGTACTTTAATGGTCTTGAACCAGTCATGTCCGTCTCATTGATCGGCCATTTTGAAGTACTATGACAGTTTTGTTAAATTGAGCCTCGTCCCCACTGACCTTCCAGAGAAGGTGTTCAAAAACCCCCCACATGAGTTCTGAAGTTAAAATGTGGTCAATCAAAATTTCATTTCAATTATCGTGCACAGAGGCCACTTACACCACATATAATGTAAGAAATGGTCAAAAACTCTAGTCAACACCGACTTGATCCGTTTGGGAATCTGTGATCAATGTCCAATGTGACAGCAAGTAAAAATGTTTTTGGAAATAATTAACGATTGGGATTGAAAGAAGAAAATCGCTGTACCATTTTACCGTATCCGGAAATTTGTTTGAAAGAAATTACATTATTTTGGTTTACTATATAGTATAGTGTGTTCGAAAAGAAATTTGACACAAAATTAGATCGTGTGAACTGAAAAAAGAATTCGACCAAATTTCCGTTCGATCAAATTTCCGTCGATAAATTTTTCCGTCGACGAAATTTCTGTCAAACAAATTTCCGGTAACCCTATTAAACACACTTTCATATCCGTTAATTTTCTTTAAAAAAATGTTCATTATTTTTCGTTATTTAAACGTAAAATAATTAAATAATTCACATTGTAATTACTATATGTTTACGCAGTTCCACTTCGCTTTGTTCCTTTGAAAATTCTCAAATGAAACAGACTGACCAACAAGCTACTAATCCCAAAAACCAATCCTGACAGCATGAGACTTCCGTCCTTTAGCCATTGATCAGACTATGCCAGAGTCTAATTAAAGCCATTTCACGTGTAATGAGTTGCCTTCCCTAAGTGACACGAATTAACCCCATCACTAGACTACCTTGGCTGTTGACCTCGTTCCCCGGGAACGTGGCCCGGAGCAAAGGAAGCAGTTTCACACCTCAGTACGCCGTCAAGTGGTGTAGGTGTTTTCGTAAGTGCTATGACATGGACAGCCGGTCATCTTGAAACTAACAATAAAAAAAAATATCACTTATTCAGTGTACATGTCACAGTGATGGACTTCCGCTTGCGCTGTGATATTTCTGCTGTCAAAGCTTGCTCAAAGATCACATCATTAACTATTACAGGCTCAAAAATGATGCATTCATACTAGAACCTTGATTACAGAAAACTATTTCAAAGAAGGATGTCGTTTTTCTTATAAATCTATTGGATTCACACTTGTATTTCAAATTCAAACCCACAATACACAATTTTTGGCATAATTAGTATGTAGCGTTCTGTTTTAATTGATCTTTTACAAATAGACAAGAAGCCAAAACTGTCACCTGGGCCCCGCAACACATGCAGCTGCAGGGGATTCTGATACCTACTGGACCATGATTTGTAATGGAGGAAAGCTAAAGCTACCCAATTTGAAAGCGATTTGGGGGGGGGGGGCGCAAAATAAAAAAGTGGCCAGGTGTCTCAAAAAGTCACGCGAAAGATCTGTAGATACTCTGTAGTTACTCTAGAGATACTCTGTTGATACTCTGTAGTTTCTCTAGAGATACTCTGTAGAAGCTCTGTAGTTTCTCTGTAGTTCCGTAGTCAGCTATCTCAAACAAATGGGAAACTAGCATAAATATAGTTGTTTTGAACACGGCTTTTAGGACTCTAGAAATATAGTTGTTTTGAACACGGCTTTTAGGACTCTAGAAATATAGTTGTTTTGAACATGGGGCGCAAAATAAAAAAGTGGCCAGGTGTCTCAAAAAGTCACGCGAAAGATCTGTAGATACTCTGTAGTTACTCTAGAGATACTCTGTAGATACTCTGTAGTTACTCTAGAGATACTCTGTAGATGCTCTGTAGTTTCTCTGTAGTTCCGTAGTCAGCTATCTCAAACAAATGGGAAACTAGCAACAACAAACATGAAGATTTACAAGGTCATATTGATAGACAAACTTTAACATCGAAACTATTTTAGTACTAACAGTTATTTAATTTTAATTTTTTTTTTCGGTCGTTCAACTATACCCATCCTCCTTTTTACATTTGAATCGCGTCCGGAATTTTTTTTCCCAGAATCAATAAAGGATTTATTTAGCATACATGCGTTTAAAAACAAGGCTGGAAATTTGAAATTCTTAGCGTGTCATTGAAAATGTATCAACTTTTTTTTTTTGGGGGGGGGGGGGGAAAGAGGACCCCCCTCAACGAGTGAAGTTCCTCTTAATGCATATAAAGTTAGTTTACCAACTTAGACCATCCCCATCACCTTGTCTTTTTTGTCTGTGTCCCAGACTGTCTAAAGCCTCAATTTTAAATACCCAGCTGAGCTGTCCTAAACTTCGTATTGATCATAACATAAGGCCAGGGAACATGAAGATGGATAACCCAAACTTAATCCATTAGTGTATTGAATTGCCTCCGATTCCATATTGGCTTTTTTTGTATGGGGCCTGGCTAACGTTAAAAGGTATTACATTACAATTTAGCGAGATCGTTGTTAAATCAAGAACAGAAAAATCTAACAAAAAAAATATTTTATTAAATAAGGGAAAATAACAACGGTGGACACAATCTGTTTTAGGACATTATACATTTTTGTTAAGGAAGGGTCCATATCAGGCTACAGTCAATTTTTCTTTCTCCTACATTTTATAAATTTGTTTTAAAAAAAAATTATAACATCAAATTTTTAAAGAATCGAGCATTTTATACTCTTTGCAGTATTGACAAATTATCACCTCGGCTTTGGGTCATTAGATGGCCATTTTAACAACTCCTAAAATACATAAGAATTAAATAAACCCAAGTTAATATTTTTTTTAATAGGCCAGTCTACCTCAAAGTTGCCGGTTAACAAAATAACATATCTGAAATATACCGACCATCCCAGCCTTCAAAACTGCCCTCAAGACCCATCTGGTCAAACGCTGCTATACCGACCCGTTCTCACTCATCCTCCCTAAGTGATAAACAACGCTTGATGCTGCTGGGTGCTGGCCATGGATAGACAGGAGTAGATAGTACTTGGGTGGGTGCTGGCCATGGATAGACAGGAGTAGATAGTACTTGGGTGGGTGCTGGCCATGGATAGACAGGAGTAGATAGTACTTGGGTGGGTGCTGGCCATGGATAGACAGGAATAGATAGTACTTGGGTGGGTGCTGGCCATGGATAGACAGGAGTAGATAGTACTTGGGTGGGTGCTGGCCATGGATAGACAGGGGGGAGACAGTACTTGGGTGGGTGCTGGCCATGGATAGACAGGGGGGAGACAGTACTTGGGTGGTTGAGGTTAAGCTTTTTACCAATAGTTGTTTTTAAATGTAAAATTTTCTGTAATTGCCAATCTTTATGTGAAGCGCAGTGAGTCTAGTGCCATGTAAAACCACCTTAATAATAATAATAGTATCAATGTAGATATTATATTGTTGGGATTTGTATTATATTGCGCTTCCAGCCTTAAATTAGGGATGAAGCATGTTTTTTTTTAAAAAATGAACTTTATTAAATGCACACTCTTCGCAATCATCTAAAGCTTATAAGCTTATGGAAATACTTTTAAAGGATTATAACAAAGAAACTTTTTTTTTTATTTGTAAAGTCATGTAAAGAACGATTTAAAATTTAAAAAAAACAGTTTTACTCATTTTTTTGAGGTTGACCGGTGAGACGATCTGTCACCACTATAATCAGAACGTTTCATTTTCTGATTGACGTTTCAACCCCCCCCCCCCCAAGCCATTACCGCACTGCCTCAGGTTCAAACAATGACTTCTGTCTTTAATGTCAACGCCAACGCATGACTGACTGGCACAGATTACCCTCGACTTGGGGTTTTAATATCAGAACGTTTCATTTTCTGATTGACGTTTCAACCCCCCCCCCCCCAAGCCATTACCGCACTGCCTCAGGTTAAAACAATGACTTCTGTCTTTAATGTCAACGCCAACGCATGACTGACTGGCACAGATTACCCTCGACTTGGGGTTTTAAATCTGCGAAATGAGAACAATATTGCGCTTACCCATGCGTTCACGCGGGAATAGAAATGGGATGTTCCATAAAAGTGCCTCGTCGTGCAATTTTTGTGTGTGGAGATGTCCAATAGGAGAATAAGAGGAAAGGGGCGGTTTACATAAATAGCGTGATGAAATGCCAAAAAGTCCATTGCCAATTTGCTATTTATCTATAGATTTAAACAGTTTCGTTCATCATTCCCCTGTAAATATATATATATATGGCAGGTACGCAAACCAGTAAATGAAATAATTTCGGGCCCCTAAATATCCTCCCCAGTGCAGCTTGAACGTTTTCAGAATCAAAGCTGTAAACAATGTGCTGGAAAAGTTGTCAATGCGTCGTTAGTTCACGCCATCCAAAACCTATCTCAGACGTTCGATTCTGATTCTTCGCGATGTTTATGTGCTATAACGTTAGAATGTGTTTCATGACATTTGATAAAGATAAGAATTTCTCGCTGATGGTGAACTCACAGCACACTCTGTTAAAGTATTTATCTGTAGACCACATTAGTTCCCATCGGACAGTTATGTTTTTTAAAACCCAACAAACACAAGCTAATAATCAACCGTTCAATAAATTCAGTAATATAATGGGACATTGATTCAAATTAAACTCCCTATTTCTATTAACATCTGAGTACAATAATTACACAATCATCTAGTATTTATATTTCTTCTTAAATCATTGACGCCCCCACCAGAATGAGTGATGAAACGTGTAACCTTTGACCCCCATGCCACTAAAATCAGCAAGGCCGGGAATCTTCTAACAATTCCCCTTGAATGAAAATGTCAGCTCCAAATGGCTCCAATTAAGGATCATTTCATGCAGCAATGCTCTCATTGTCTGTCATCATCGTCCCCGTGATTTAAACACACGAACTGCTCTATCAATAGAAAGAAATTATCTCTGGACGTTGCCTCATCAAACCAATCACTTACGCTTCTCTGTACTTTTGAGTTTTGCGTTTTATACCCCCCAAAAAAACAAAAAAAAACAATAAAAAATAAATATTTTCGATTTTGTCTGATGAGATGGGACACGGACAATTTTAATCTGTCCCACAAAGCTGCTCAACACAACGTCGATCCCCGCAACAACGTACTGTTTCAATAGAGCTGTCTGGCTTCTCTGTCGATAGTACCGTGGCTAGGATGTGAGACAAAAATCTTCATTTCCAAGAAACACAGCTGGGTTTTTTAAATATATAATGAAGGGAGAATGCAATAAACAGAAAGAAATCTGCTTACTTTATTCAGGCTGGTTAAGCATGGTGTGAAACTGATAAAATGACAACTTTATTTTTAAAATGTTAACACATCAACACGGCCCCAAAAAATCTGGACGCTTTCTGTTGCAGTTATATGACTTGGTCTTAATTTTTTTTAAAGTAAATTTAATCTTCCAAACCGAGGAAATGTTTTCCGAAATCGAGAAACCCTGGTTTTGGGTTTGAAATGATGACACACACACACACACACACACATTAAAAGTAAAAAAAAAATAATTTAAAAAAAAAGACACGAAAAGACAAATGTTCCAATTAAGAATGCGGTTCTATTACGGAACAGTTTTTGAAACAGTTCATCCAACGATTTGACAGGCCGGAACAGATTTATTCAAGGATTTGGAGATAAATGTCTAAATTTTTGTTCAGGATTTACAGCCATAAAATTATCTGGAAAAAAGTTTCTTACCACAGCTGAATATTTTTTATTTACTTAAACTCTTATTTATGTTAATTAATTAATTATTTTATTTATTAGTACTTTTTTTAAAAAACATCTTTCATCACTTTTCGTGTCAACATCATCCATCAAATTATTATTCCTATTTAAAAAAAAATAGTTCTCTCATGTAATATTTTATAATAATATTAAATTATCTTTTTAAGGCTTAAATACTATAAATCAGCAATTAGTTTGGGGGGGGGGTGGGTTTAAAAAGGGGGATGGGTGGGTTACAATGACTTGTTCCCCATCATTATTTCTTGTAAAAGTTCAACGTCCTTGACATTAAACATTATAGAACTAAAAATAAATGCGTTTTTTTAATTTTAAAAATATCCCCAACTCCCCAAGTTTAACCATTACTTCCCACATTTGGATTCAGAGAGTTAATCATGGTTCCATCACATCATCTTGCCACTTCCGTATTCTCAGAAAAGTTTCAAAAGCCAGGAAACGCGCCCAAGTTCCCACGGAGGTCTTCACAATGTTGGCTGATTTCTAAAACAGATTTTCAAAGACAGCGATAATATTGGCCACACTAGAAGGTTGTCATTGGTGGCCGCACGCTTGCCTTGTCCATGTCAGTTATTTGCTAATCATGGGAAGTGAGCTCTGAACGATTCAGGGGAATGTTTTACGCCTACAGCTTTTAAATAATGGCGAGTTGACTGAACAATATTATATAAATATATACTTATATATAATTCAAAAATATGTTGTTTTTCTTTTGTCAAAGTTTATTAAAATTATCTTTTTTTAAATCTCTAAGGACCAAAATGTTAAATACAATTATTAATTAAGCCATGAGGTAAAAAAGATGAAAGCTATTTATACTCTGTAAAAATAAAATATAAAACATACTACTATATCTTGTTTAAACGGACTCATTCAAAACAGGAAACCATAATATACGATAATTATTGTAAGAAATGATGATACTGCTTTACTGGTCCAAACAAATTTTTAAATGTAATGCCAAAAAGGTCAATATTTAAATGTTAGTCTTTTTTTTAATACTAGCGCATCTACAATAAGAACAGGCGGATAAAAGTTATAAACTCACAACTATGAAATTTTAAAAACTTTCTTACATAGGTCCCATCTACCCCCCACTAAATTTTTCTATTCATTTTTAATAAAATTGATCCCAAATCTAGTGAGAAATGTCACTCCAGTTTTCCTACTCTCTAACGCCATCTACCAGTGTTTGAAGAGCACATCTCCACCTCTGCGCAAATTGTTCTTTTCCGCTCCGTGTCGTCCCTTATTGCTTAGCCCCCTCTCACCGAGAAGCCTCGACTTTAAAACACATGAAAATGCTGACTTCAAACGAGGGCTCTAACTCAAGTTCCACTTTTGAAGTTGTCTCCCATGATAGAAACTGTTTTCTCTCCTGTGTCATAGGAGTGATACCTTGTGTGTTTATTTCAATCTGACGATGGTGAAGACGTCCCATTGTCGATGGCCTGGACTTCGTAGGACGAAATCACAAGTTTTGGGTTTTTCTTTAGGAGCATAAGGTTGTTGCCTCTCTCCACGCTCCTGGATAGCCCGAGGGAACACCATATGTCGATGACACAGCTTGGCCCCAGTTGTGGGAATTTTTCATTGGCTCCATCTTCGGGTTGGAATTGATAGTTCCCTTCTCTTAGATGTGTTGCCGGGGTGCTGGGATTGTGTTGGCTTGTCTTCGTGGGGACTTAACTCCAGACCACCCGTTTTTTGGTTTGCCTCAGTTCACACCGCTCGGCCTCTAATCACACATACTAAATTTAGGTTATGTTTGAAAAGAACACGTTTCAAAAACATATCGTACAAAAATCATTAATCTATGTAAGTTTCATTGCCTTGATTTCTCTCTGTAAATTTATATATTTATATATATATACACATTACCTACCTCGTGTGATCACCCTTTAATTAATTAAATTTCACAAGAAATCTACGTTAACTTTAATGCATTAAGTACACCACTAAGCCTTGATGAACGCGGGACATACTTTATTTACGTCTAGCGTCTCGTGTGTCTAGCGCGAGTAATACGTTGCCAAATGTGGACCGGAAATACGTCTAAGTTGGTGTAATAGCCGGCATTCACCTCACTTAAGCCTCGTCTTCCTAACTTCCTTTTTACAATTGTTCCACATATAAACGCCCTCGCCCTATGCCAGACAGGGTCTCGCGTTAGGGGATCGAATACTTTGCTACTCTTGAATAGCATTTTCCATTACGATACTTAATGGTTGTAGCGTCGGATAGTAAGCCACGTTCTCTCCTCGGCACGTGATACCCCATGCGAGCCTGTGATTCCCAAACGATTTCCATTCTTGTTACCTTTCGTTGGTCACTTTTGGTTTAAACAAGGCGTCCTATATCAAATTCTGAAATGTACATGGTCAAAATCTAACATATTTTATTTACAGTCAAATTAAAAAATGTAACAATTCTAACATATTACTATCAAATTCAACAAGCATACGACAAAAGTATAAAATGTGCACTGTCAAATTGTCACCAAAAAAAAAAAAAAAAAAACCGAAATTCTAACAAGAATACAGTCAAAAACAAACAAGCACACACAGAAAAACAGAAAAAAAAAACAAAANTAACTACTGAGTGCGTTAAGAATTCACAACAGGTCAGAACGTCACAGAGAAGCTTCTGAAGCCAGTAACTACTGAGTGCGTTAAGAATTCACAACAGGTCAGAACGTCACAGAGAAGCTTCTGAAGCCAGTAACTACTGAGTGCGTTAAGAATTCACAACAGGTCAGAACGTCACAGAGAAGCTTCTGAAGCCAGTAACTACTGAGTGCGTTAAGAATTCACAACAGGTCAGAACGTCACAGAGAAGCTTCTGAAGCCAGTAACTACTGAGTGCGTTAAGAATTCACAACAGGTCAGAACGTCACAGAGAAGCTTCTGAAGCCAGTAACTACTGAGTGCGTTAAGAATTCACAACAGGTCAGAACGTCACAGAGAAGCTCCTGCAAGACTGCAAGCAGTAATTACTGATTGAGTTACTGGATTTTTCTTTTAAAAAAATAATAATAATTTTAAAAAATCAAAAGACTCACTTATAATCAGAGTTGAGATCGACCAGTAATTTTGTCTTTTATCAAGTCTTCAATTTTGGAGGTAATATGCTCTCGAAAAATGTTTTGAATATAATATGAAATTTGTTTTAAATCTTAAAGCAAACAATTAATTATTTTTTTAACGCAATAACTTACTTTAGAAATAATTAGAAAATGGGAAATGTTATTTTTCCATATGTTATTTTAAAGTCGTTAAACTTAATGTTATTTGAAAGAGGCAAAAAAAAAATTCTTTTTGTTTACGGTTACATAGTTAACAGCAAATAAATGTGAACGGACAGAATCAATGATATGTCATGTGTTAGGACCCTAGAGACCTTGCTAATGCCATACGAGGAACGTGGGACAAATCTGATTTCACGCACAAGAGATACGTCATTAGTCACACAGGCGAGACCGGTTATAAATTTCAGCAACTAAAAGTAATAACAGTGGTTCTCAAAGCAATTTGATTTGTTTCTTTTGGTGAGTTCAAAATATATGCCTTCTATAAAGTTGAAAAAAAAAATAATATTTCATTATAATTTAATGACTTAATTTTCATAAATTTCCTCATGTTTAAGAACATGTTCAGTTCAAACAGTCAACGAACTGAATTGCCCCAACCGAAGATGTTGATTGTTTCCTGCTGTAAAAAAAATTACTTCATCATTAGCAGTTTTTACCACAAATTAAAAAAAAAAATAATGAGTTGCTAGCATAACCTACAACATGAACTCATGTGAACTGCCACGCGGTGACCTATTTAAATAAGAAACACACTGTTTGTAAACAGCGTCACATTTAAAACCAAAAAAATAAATTATTCACTATATTTATAAAATAGTTTAATCAACGAATAAATGGCAAAACATCAATTTTTTTTTTCAATTACCGGACATCTTGGTAAAAATATTGACAATGCTTATGAAAGTGTCCACTTTATACCTCTACATTCTTTTATTATTATTATTATTATGAGGTTTTTTTTATAGCGCAGTACCTCAGCATAGGGATGAAGGGATGAGCACAGCTCGTCCAAGCAAAAAAAATATACCTCTCTCACGTCATAAAAAAATTTCATTGAGATTTTCTTCTCATTTCTTCGTAAATTCTTTTGTGACGCAGAATTTTAAACACTTTTAGACTTACATTACGAAACATAAACAAAGAGAAGAAAGAAAAAAAACCGGCAAATAACAATTTAATTTTTCAGCGCTCTTCATTCAAAGGAAGCAAGAAGCCATTTTTGATTAACGCCAAACTTAAATATCAACAGGTCAGAGCTCTTCATTTCAACAAGGCAGTGGCCATGTTAGGCAGCCAATCTCAAATATCAACAGGGAAGAGCTCTTCATTCAAAATGGAAACATTTTTTTCCCTCTAATCTCAAATAATGCAAAAGACAATTAACCTTTGAAAAAAAGCTGGTGTAAGATTTACAACATTCTTTAACAATTACCGCAGGAACGCAACACGTTTTTTTGGTGTTGTTTTTTTAAATAAAAATTCAGAACATTGTTCTTCATTCCACCGTAACGTAGTGAAACAAATAGGAAATCTCCTTTTTTAATTTAAAAAAAAAAAATGGAAATTGAGAATACGTGTTCCGATTATTAAAAAAACCAACAACACCTTATTCTAAAGAGTTCTCTTAATCCCAGCATCAAAACATTCTTCTTCTTACATAATTTATTTGAAAAGATTCACTGGCCGTGATTTTTATAGAATTTTCTTACATAAAAAACATTCTCTAATCTGTCTCCATGATGTCAGGTGATTAGAATGTGAAACACTATTACAGAGAAAATTGAACTGAGAAAATGTATCAAAATTATTTTTTTTAAATATTCGTAAATACTGTTTTGTTATTTTGATACCTCTTGCAGACATTGGACACTTATTGCTGGCGATTTAAGCTTTACACTCACACGTGATTAAATTATTACCAATGGAAACGCCGAAAGACTATAGCAAATGAAAATAATGAAAACTTCATATTTTAACAGATAGTTATCGAGACGCCGCGTGAATTTTTAAGGCCCTTTTTCAACTGTTCGGTTTTTGTTATTTAGTTTGTCAATGCAAATGTTAAATTCTTAGTATTATTTGTTCTACTCATCCCAACATTAGGCCTCTTAAGCATCAGGTGGCCCTTGCAGCTGCAATGGTTTCAGGGCCCACCTGATGGCTCTGAGGAGTGGTTTAGCTTTTCAATTTCTATAGCCGCCCAAATCATAATATGTGCAACGAACATTTCCAAAAACTAATTTTTTATTCTATAGACAAACTATTCTAGAGGCAGGCTATTCCACAAACATGCTCCGTTATAGACCTGATATTCTATAGATAGATTATACTATACACCTGCTATTTTATAGACATATTATTTTATAAACAGACTATTGTAAGGGCTGGCTGTTCATGCTCTTCTATAGACCTGATATTCTATATATACTTTATACCATATACGTATTATTCTAAAGAAAGACTATTTTATAGACACACTTTTCTACAAAGGGGATATGGTATAGAAAGGCAGTGCTATAAACCGGCAATTCTATAGACAGGCTCTTCTATAGACACGGTATTCTGTAGACAATGTATTCTATAGACAGGTCATTTTATAGTCAGAGTCTTTTATAGAGAGGTATTCTAAAGAGGCTATTCACACCTACTTGCAAAGTGAGGTGTTCTGATTGTAAATAGTGGAGTCGTTTTGGTGGTACACAGAGAAATTGCTCAGATTGTACATAATAAAGTTATTCTGGTTGTACACAGTAAATTTGCTCTGATTGTAAATAGTGGAGTTTTTCTGGTGGTACGCAAGTTCAGGGGTGGACTGGGGAGTTCAAGCGGCCCGGGAAAAAATCAAAGCGGCCCGGGAAAAAAGCAAAAAGCGGCCCTATCTTCATGACTTTTATTTTTATTATATCACCGGTCCTAACGGCCCATCGGGAATATTCCCGGTGTTCCGGCAGCCCAGTCCACCCCTGCGCAAATTGCTCTGATTGTACATAGTGGAGTTTTTCGGATGGTACACAAGTTGTTCTGATTGTACATAGTTAAAAAGAGCTGATTTTGCATAGAACACGAGTCTCGTGACATAACTCAACCAGGCAAGGGATCTCTCGGTTACTCAACTTTGTTCTCCCTTAACCCTTTGTAGACTCAGTCCAGCTAGGCGCTGCACGCACTTGTTAGACCCATTCGTTAGCCGCGAGTGTGACGCTGGATGGAACCGTCTGACATCCGCTCTACTTAATCGCTGTAACATGTGCCCCCTTTCGCATAATCAGTGATGTATAAAATTCTCGTGCCTGTCTCACTGACACAAATCGATCTTATTTTGTAGTTTTTGTCTCTATTTAGTGTACACTTCAGTTTCATATAATTTTATATTGTCTCATTCCACAATGTACTGTTCGACCTCATTTTCCGGTCAATAGTGCACCTGACAGTTCGTCCAGCGTATTCAATCCGCATAGATTTAAAAAGTGGATTTAAAAAAAAAAATTTCTGAGCTTACAAAACACCATTAACGGCATTTTTTTGGAGCCGTAGTTCATAATCACGGTCTGAAGATGATCTGCGTTGATCCAGCAATGGATGAAGACTGCGTTATTTACCCAATTAAATGGATATGGTTGATACATGGCTCAACTTGTTGATTATTTTTTAATTATTTTTTTTTTGTATCGTTAGAGCATTTTTATCTCCAATGTTTAAATTACTCCTGAACTTTTATAAGAACTGAAAAGTCAATATTTTTAAATAACGTAAAACAAAATTCTATAATGGGCCTACGATTAGCGAAGGTTATAATAAAAGTTGGCATTCAAAATAACGGCAGTTCACTAAGACTTGACGTCATTTCCAGGTTAGCGATCAGCGGTGTAGAGCAATAACGTATCAGAGTGAAAAGAATGATTCAAACTGCTTAATCAACTCGCAGTATGCTTCATCAATTCACTTTCTACAATATCAAAAAGAAAATAATATATTTTCTCAGACGAACGTTCCTATACGATGTTTAAATGTATTAAATTGTATTTTAAGCGCCCTTTATTTTAAGTTAAGCGATATGTCTTAATTTTGAAACTTATTATTATTGGTTTTTTTTATATATAAATGTTAGGCCCTATTTTATTTCAACAAGTTTACATAATTGCAATAATTCATCTTTTGTCTTCTTTCTATTTCTGTGCTCCCAGACCGGATGTGCTTTGTCCAGCTGAATGCTCATTGGCCAGATTTGACCCATTCATCAAGAGGTCAGCTCGAGTCAACAGGGCGCGTAAATTTAGTGGTTACGGGTGAGTGAGTCACACGAATTAATTTGCATCAAACAAATTGCTATACTGAATGGTGTGTGGGAATCCATGATACATGGTATAACTGGCAGAGAAAAGGATATAACATCAACATTATATATGGACAAACAATCTTAATAACACATATTTTATATCAAATTTAGTCTTTGACAACCAACATTTGATATCCTACATCGACACAACTTTTTATTCATACACACACCAAATGGGATTATTCTGGGACTTTTATAATATGATAATTTAATATTTGGGCCCAACATGTGCCGCGGATGTTTAAGTTTCAAAAGGTTACACAATGTTCTGACAATGACCACAAGTCTCAACTTTCTGTCCTCGTTCTGACAATGACCACAAGTCTCAACTTTCTGTCCTTGTTCTGACAATGACCACAAGTCTCAACTTTCTGTCCTTGTTCTGACAATGACCACAAGTCTCAACTTTCTGTCCTTGTTCTGACAATGACTACAAGTCTCAACTTTCCGTCCTTGTTCTGACAATGACCACAAGTCTCAACTTTCTGTCCTCGTTCTGACAATGACCACAAGTCTCAACTTTCTGTCCTCGTTCTGACAATGACCACAAGTCTCAACTTTCTGTCCTTGTTCTGACAATGACCACAAGTCTCAACTTTCTGTCCTTGTTCTGACAATGACCACAAGTCTCAACTTTCTGTCCTTGTTCTGACAATGACCACAAGTCTCAACTTTCTGTCCTTGTTCTGACAATGACCACAAGTCTCAACTTTCTGTCCTCGTTCTGACAATGACCACAAGTCTCAACTTTCTGTCCTTGTTCTGACAATGACCACAAGTCTCAACTTTCTGTCCTTGTTCTGACAATGACCACAAGTCTCAACTTTCTGTCCTTGTTCTGACAATGACCACACGTCTCAACTTTCTGTCCTTGTTCTGACAATGACCACAAGTCTCAACTTTCTGTCATCGTTCTGACAATGACCACAAGTCTCAACTTTCTGTCATCGTTCTGACAATGACCACAAGTCTCAACTTTCTGTCCTTGTTCTGACAATGACCACAAGTCTCAACTTTCTGTCCTTGTTCTGACAATGACCACAAGTCTCAACTTTCTGTCCTTGTTCTGACAATGACCACACGTCTCAACTTTCTGTCCTTGTTCTGACAATGACCACAAGTCTCAACTTTCTGTCATCGTTCTGACAATGACCACAAGTCTCAACTTTCTGTCATCGTTCTGACAATGACCACAAGTCTCAACTTTCTGTCCTTGTTCTGACAATGACCACAAGTCTCAACTTTCTGTCCTTGTTCTGACAATGACCACAAGTCTCAACTTTCTGTCCTTGTTCTGACAATGACCTCAAGTCTCAACTTTCTTTCCTTGTTCTGACAATGACCACAAGTCTCAACTTTCTGTCATCGTTCTGACAATGACCACAATTCTCAACTTTCTGTCCTTGTTCTGACAATGACCACAAGTCTCAACTTTCTGTCCTCGTTCTGACAATGACCACAAGTCTCAACTTTCTGTCCTTGTTCTGACAATGACCACAATTCTCAACTTTCTGTCCTCGTTCTGACAATGACCACAAGTCTCAACTTTCTTTCCTTGTTCTGACAATGACCACAAGTCTCAACTTTCTGTCCTCGTTCTGACAATGACCCCAAGTCTCAACTTTCTGTCATCGTTCTGACAATGACCACAAGTCTCAACTTTCTGTCCTTGTTCTGACAATGACCTCGACTTTTAGAAATACATTTTTAAGGGATCTGAAAATGTATTTCGGTTTTATTCTTCCTTTACAACCCATCTCATCCTAAGAGGGGGCTGAAAAACACAGCCAAGTATTAATAAAGCCTTCTTTTATTCAGGTCGGCGCAGGCTTCTCTGCCCTGGAGCATTGTGCGCGCGATATTCCCTGGCAAACGCATGTTTAACTCTGAGAACTTCTATTTGCAGTTTCATAGCGTCTTCCCGTTAGGAGTTGCTGCCCTCCGAGAAAGCAATTAGTTTTTATCTTATTGCTGCTCTCCCCTTTGTGAAATTATATTTCCAATTTCCGTCGCATGTAATTGGCCATAAAGCTAAGCCAAGGTTAAGGTCAGTGGCCTCTAGCCAGTTCTGAAAGCTAAAAATCACGGTATGTTTCTCTACTTTCTTATTGAATGTTGACATATTCTTCTAAAAATAATAAAACAACATTTGGGGCATATTTGAGCGAAGCAAAAAAAAAAAAAAAAAAAAAAAAAAAAAAAAAAAAAAACAATGGGGGAATATTTAAAAAAAAAAAAAAAAAAAAAAAAAAAAAAAAAAAAAAAAATTAAAATAGCTTCTACATCTAATCTAGGACAAGACAAATACTGTATACAGTTTTCATCGTGTACAAGTTAGAAAATATCACATTGATATTGCTTGTAAGTTTTATAAACTAAATATATTATATAACATTCAACGACTCATCTAGATTGATGTCTGTTAAAGGTAACATTTTTACTCAGTTCCTTACCTACATAGACAGCAAAAAACACACAACACCTTTAAAAAATATACTACAAACTACAAACACTTCGCAAAACCAACATCACCTTTTTAAAAAAAGATTTCGTATTTCAAGCATACATCTTTGGTAACAATAAATTCTCAATTCGTTAGTAATGGTATTCTGTCTAAGATATCCCATTGATGTTAATTTGATTCCAGCGCTCATTATTCATCAACGAATCTGTGTTCGAAGGAGACACTTGGGTTTAAGGTTATGAGAAATACGGACATACAACATTTTCCCGAGGGTATCATTCTCTCTCATTCAAGGGGAGGTTATTGTGAGGAAATGACAGCCAGGGGAGATCATGAGGACAATGGCGCAAAGATGAGGTCCTCGCCCCTTTCGTTGTGGCCTCTCCCGAGTATTGTGGCGTTGATGAGTTTGTCTCGTCACCTATCAAATAACATGTCGCTAGCATGGTGTCAGTGACATGAGGTTCAGCAGTCACCTATCAAATAACATGTCGCTAACATGGTGTCAGTGACATGAGGTTAGCAGTCACCTATCAAATAACATGTCACTAGCATGGTGTCAGTGACATGAGGTTAGCAGTCACCTATCAAATAACATGTCACTAGCATGGTGTCAGTGACATGAGGTTCAGCAGTCACCTATCAAATAACATGTCACTAGCATGGTGTCAGTGACATGAGGTTAGCAGTCACCTATCAAATAACATGTCACTAGCATGGTGTCAGTGACATGAGGTTAGCAGTCACCTATCAAATAACATGTCACTAGCATGGTGTCAGTGATATGAGGTTAGCAGTCACCTATCAAATAACATGTCACTAGCATGGTGTCAGTGATATGAGGTTCAACGGTCGCCTGTGAAATAACATGTGGTTAACATGGTGTCAGTGAGGTACATTATACAGTCATCTATCACATAGCATGCTACTAACATGTTATCTAAGAGATGGTTTAAAGTGAATTAGTGATTGGTTAGCTAACACCGCCACCCTACAAACTAAAGCTGACATATTAGAGATGGCATGTACGCCAATTGTGTCAACCTTGTTGTCCTGCTAGTTACTGTAACGCGTGTTTGGTTGTTGTGTTTGTGCACTTCTTCTTCCGTTACTTAGTACTATGTAAATGTCTATCTGCATCCAGCTTTGCAAAGCTTCCTTAATAATTATCAAGATAATTATACTTTATGAACACACTAGGAAAAAATCAATATGTGGCATCGATATACTTAATCACAGAAACAGAATTTTACAATATGAAATAAATCTCCAGATTGGAGTAAGATACTTGCCATTCTTTTGTACACTTCACTTCTTTCCTCATCCACTTCAATGTCCAATGGCTAGTTATTCGATGCCATGAGATATATCAATGCAAGGGAAACACATAGACGAAAACGTTCCACCCCATTAAAAGAATCATTCCATATTCCTCTATTCTTCTGCGCATGACATTTTTATCTCTCACATTCAGTTTATACTAAACTGAGAAACTATCCATTATATTAATATTTGAGCTGTTGTTGTTATCTTTTTTTTTAAAAATACGATCTCAATGATATGATTACAAGCCATGACAAAGTAATGAAACGAAATGTTAACAATCGCACATGCTCCCCCCTCCCCTTTTTATTTTCCCAAATTTAATTTAAATAAATATAAAAGTTTTCAAAGCAAGCCTTTGAAACCGTTTAAATTGTTTCTTTTTTCAAAATATGTGTTTCTTGTTGACAGACCTGCCAGTTGTCTCTGTTAATCCTCATTCTATTAACAAGAGAAATGCTCTTTGTACATAAAGCACGGACTGTCTTTCCTACACATAAAAAAATGTGTTATCTATTAGCATACAACGAACATATTTAATCGCAATTCTAGTAAACACAGTTAGCCAAACATGTATAGCATAGATTTTCCCGTTAAAATTTTATTTTGACCCTTTTGATGACATGATTTTAACTATATATATATATTTTTTTTATATTTCTTGGCTTTTTTGGTTACAGCTCAGACAGCGGAGTTGACAGGTAAGAGACCAATAGCGTTTTGTGTGGCTTTTATCAAATTGAAATTTTTTCGGGGGTTGGTATTTTGATGTCATTTGTGAAGCTATAATAGCTAAAATAATTAATGTTAAAATGCGAGATATCAAGGTTCTCATTTAAAGTGTCACTGGTCCCCATAATGGTAGTGCGACAATGTAAACTTAACGATTCCCTAGGTAGATTCGACTCTGACACGTTCGACATTGCTAAGAAATGCAAATCTTAAATGTCATTACGTGAGCCGTATGTCAAGAGCAAGAAAGGGACGGCACTCGTCTCTCTCTCGATTTAAACTTGTCGCCTGTTGACGGAGCAAACTTGGAAGTGTTAATTGAAATTCTGTGTGGGCAATGAGAGCAAAGCCGGGGTGGGGGGGGTGTTGCTAGTGACCGTACTGATGTAAGCCCTTGTCATGCGGAAGTAGCTATTCGAAAAAAGAAATAATTATTATTTGATTACTAGTAATTATGTTAGATGTGGAGACTATTATCTAAGCAGTGTATTTCATTATAATATTAAATGAAGTTTTCAAATCTGTCGATACTTGGCAAAATCGTGATTCTAATCTAAGAAGTCATACAAACATTTTGACCATTAGTTCAAAGATCGTAAAATCATTGTTATTTTGAGCTTGGGTTTCGATAATAACGTTAGAGTAAATAAACAGGAGTTTCCTGGTTTATTACTTTCAGACTTTTTAAAAAACTTTGAATTTAACTAGAAAATAACAAAAAAAAAAACAACGTAAAAAACCGGACAGCCTTGCAACCAATTATTCATTTCAAAATACAGTTTTCTGAAGGAAAAAAAACATTGTTTAAATTACTGTAACCCACAAACACCTTGCAGCAAGCCATTGGTTTTAGGCTGTCGACAAAAACTCACTGTCGAATCCCTTCATTGACTCGCCTAGAAGATTTAATGCTCGTCCTTCCTCATCCCTTACGCATCACCGTCACGTGCTCGTTATCTTGCGAGCTTTATTCATTTTTAATGATGGAAATATTCTTGGATCAAGATTTTGGTCGTTAAAATGTGCTGCACGCATTGAACAGATATTGACAGACGAAGAGAATAATTTCTCAGTAGAATATTTTTAGAATTATTTAAAAATAGAAGATTGGCCTCGTGTGTCGTTAGGGACGATAACAAACAAGAAACAAACAAACACAAAAATTATAAAAAATTCAAATATCAAACAACGCAATCCTACATAAAGTTGGCTAAACAACGAAACCTTTGGTTGAACCTAAACAACGAAACCTTTGGTTGAACCTAAACAACGAAACCTTTGGTTGAACCTAAACAACGAAACCTTTGGTTGAACCTAAACAACGAAACCTTTGGTTGAACCTAAGTTTAGACTTGTTCCGAATCATACACACACACACTAGCAAGATATATTTTTAAAAGAAAATTTAAACATAAAACTCGTTTGTTTTTTTACATGGTAGACCGTTAAATAAACGATTTAATTTTTTAAGCCAAATTAATAATGAATTGACAGTTATAAATAAAATTTTTATTTGTTTTAAAATTAAATCAGTTTTAACATCTTCAAAAAGAATTTGTAACAGAAATGTGAAATTAAGCTTAACCTTACCATTGAAACATCTTGTGTTCGTGAATCCTCTGACCTGGTTTTTCTTTTACTCAATTTACCATTCGGCCCGGAGGCTTCAATCCGCTTTTCTTAAGATCGCACTTAAGTTTTAAAAATAGAATTTAAACCAAAAAAAAAAAAAGAAAAAAATGTTCGTCTATGTAAATAACGTCACACTAAATACGTCATCCTAAACACCGGATTTAATTATCGCCCGCGGGATGGGGTGTGAATTCAATATTGCAAAAAAAAAACAAGATCACTTCGACTTCGTCCTATGGACTTTTGTTACCGTATTATGGGTATGAATTAGGTTTAAGAATCCTCTTAAACATTTGAAACGCTCTCCTTGTTTTCCGATTAACATGTTTCAAATGTTTGTTCGATTTTTTATGGATTTCAAATATTTTAGAGATATCAAAGCTTCTCAAAAAGTTTCTTGCCCTGACAAATGGTAAAGGGCTTAGAATAAGATTATTATTGTTATTATTTTTTAAAATCCTTGATATAAACTTCTGTTCGTGGCCAGCTTGTTGGCCACGTTTTCGGACGGCTAAAAAAACCCACTTGCCGTCAACCTATCAGGCTGAAACTTGGCCCATAGAATCGCTGTCAATGACAACATATTCTGTCAAAATTTCAGCCACACCCCCGAACCCCATCCTCCAAAAATAATTCTTTTTCAAGGTGAAGATGAAGAAAATGTTATTATAATGCCACTGATTTCGCGAAATAAAATTCCAGATAACTGCACTAAATGAGAGTTTTAAAAAAAAACCACAATAGCATGTGTGTTTGGTGCGTAATATTTTCTTTCATATTTTCTGAAATAGTTGTTGAAATAAATCTGCGGTGTAAAAGCAGGCGGGTCAATAGAATATTAATATAGTTTAGGGGCGTGAAAAAAAATGCGTGGTTGCGATCCGGGGGGGGGGGGGGGCAAAAATTTGGGTTACTTGTATGCTTTTTTTTGGGTCAAACCCCCCCCCCCCCCCCCCCCCCCCCCCTAAAAAAAAAAAAAAAAAAAAAACAATGGCGCAATGTTCAATTTTCTAAACGATTTGCGCGAAAAGCTTTGTTTTTAGGTTTTTATTGACACAATTTTAAAAAAAAACTTTTTTTTTTTCATAATTGTTTTCATGATAGCGTCGAGTTCCTATTATGAGTTTTCTCATTCAAAACTTGTAGTTTGGAAAAATACATTTTTTTTGGACCAATGGTCAATAAGAAACATACAAAAGACCCCCTGGTGCCATTCCTTTCTTTAGATACTACAAACTGACACGATGAGCTTAGATGACAAGGGAAAGAATCAGTCATCGACCATAAATCCACTGAGATAACAATAATGAAATTCAACATAGTTATAGAAAAAAAAATGATTTATTTCATTCAAGGAATCTTGATGTTTCACAAAATTTTATATTAAGATCACAAATATTTTCTGTTTTTAAATATTATTTTAAAAAACGATTCTGTCCATATAAGAGCTTATTTGATAATGACTTAACTAAGCACATTTTTTTTCCTTCACAATGTGACTTTAATGCAATATTTATAACAATTAATATTAAAGAAGCAATTAAATATGATTACCTAAATTAAAGCTGAACTGCAATAAACCATTACATTTAAAAAAAAAATCAAAATGAGATATGAAGTTCGTTGCTTTAAACTTTTCCCTCCAGATCTGTCTTAAAAGAGACACTTCCAGTAATCATAGGATTACTCATAAGCAAAACACATCAAATGTTTGATAAGTTAGCTGTAGAGCATATAATTACACTGCTCTGTTTTATCCATATTTCTATGCTCTTATCAGACATGTGATGTGTTTGTTTTTTTTAACCTAAATCTATACCAACAATTTTTTTTTTAATTTTAGACTTGTTGTAAGTTTTCTCTTACATTACGTAAACCAAAGAAAGAAAAAAAATTAATAGCAAGGATCATTACCAAAGTTAACTGTGTGTGCTTTCTCCACAGTTTCGACGACTATTTGTTTATGAAATTGATGGGACGTAACCTTGGTGACCGGGACTGAGCTACATTGAGTCAAGATGCGGTCTAGTCGGGCATTAAATTATTTTTTTTGTTGAGTGAGTATTGATGAAGAAAATTAAACTCATAGAACCTTTTTTAGAAGCTTAAAAAATTATTAAATCGAAAGATATTTAATTATATATACTAAGACAGTATTGATTGAACACATGGATTTTCAGCCAGATATTCATACAAATAAAAAGTAGTTTGTCTTTAAAATGTTTGAAATACATTAAAATAACATATTTTCTATTTCAGAATCCTGCAAGTTTTAAGATTGAATTCATCATCTCATATCACCGGAGAAGAATAACCCCCACCCCCACCCTTGGTTTTTTTTTACATCATCTTTAAATAATAACAAAAGCAAAACAATGACTTTTAATAACTCGCATAAATTTAATATGGCTCGAAACAAACAATCTACAATTTACAAAAATGTAGTCTAATGTTAATTGTCGAATGATTTCTTCTGGGTGTTTCTTATTTTATCAACTGCTCAAGTACAACAAAATGTTTTACAAGCTTCTTTTCACATTGAAACTCAGATCACCTACTAACATCATCACTCGCGTCTTTTGAAGTTGAATAATAAAAACAAAAGTGTTGCAAAGCATCCTCAAGTTATGACACATTCAGATAGGCGATGTCAGACAGGCCTATGTTTTGATACTATTATAAATAGTCATACCAACATCTCTATGAAGCATAGGTGTTATTCAAAAGGGTTGTTGTATTGTCATATTTATTAATTAAACATGTTTATGGACTGTATCGTACCTTGAGTAAATCAATAATAATAGCAAATCCTTTTCCGAATATTTTAAGTATATTTATATTGTCTCAGCTTTAATGGATTTAACACGTGAATAAATAATGAAAACATCATTTTAAGTTCTGAAATTGACGATACTTATTATCTATTTATTTATTTGTTTTTATTTTAATCTCCTTTTTATTTTAAAAAAAATATTTTTAAGCGAATTTATTTTTAGAAATTAAAGAATATATATAAAAAATGCTGTTTTAATTAATTTTGTTTAAAAATCTTGTCCATTTGTTTTGACATACATGATGTGATTCATTTGGTTTTATATTGAAAAAGTAATCCGAATCAGCCTGGAACTTGATCCGGTTTGTCGCACCCTGAGTAACTGTCAGTCTTACTTCCTGTCGTTCTTACTTTGTCGTCAGTCTTACTTTCATGTCAGTCTTACTTTCCTGTCAGCGTTTTCCTTACTGTCACGCATTTTTTATTTTCAAATAAGTTCATTCTTGACTTTATCCCATCATTTGTATCAAGTGATTGTGTTACCTATCACTTGGGGAAACCACTTGTACAAAAAAAAATCATGTTTTGCTTAAGCCTTAAGTTGAGAACAAAAATAATGTTGAAATGCTTAATTTGAAGAAATAAAAAGCTCGTATTGAATAAATGGGAGATAAATGTTGATTTCCCTTTTCATGAAGCTATACCTTAAAGTTATAGTTCTTTAAATTTTTAACTGTAACTTTGGATTAATAGAAACTAAGCATAAATAGTCTACCTTTCAGAAAGGTTAGAAAAGAAAAAAACTATTTTAATACAATTTTCTCTTGAATTCTGTAGGTATGTCATATATTTGAATGTTTGAAAACAATATTCATGATATCAAATTTGCATAGGCCTGCTAACTTCTGGTTGACTGTTCACGCAAACATAATAAACAAAATGACTTGGTCATATACCGATATTGCAAAAAAACCCAAAAAACAATGAAATAATTAATGTATACTTTAAATAAGTAATACACAGAGTGCTCACTTTATGACTTTATGGCAATCTGTGTATCTCTAGTGACAACTAGAGGCATATGGCCAAAAAAGTAAATGATACCAACTAATGCCATAACGACGCTAACAGGCATTCGGGTCTCGTCTATGTGTATGGTTCTTTAGCATCCATAGAATATGAATTTGTCTTTAATATACCTACATATATATTTATGTGCACCTTATTGATTGTGTACCTTAGTGGTTTCCAGCAACTCACAATTAGTGGGGCGTTGGTTTAATACACCAACACCTATTAATGCCGTGCTCTTGTATCTGAAGATTTAAAAGTGGGTCACTGACGAAAGATGCATATCTTAATATAAAAAAAGGGCTGCACCTATAGGTACCCGGGTACATATAGCCACAAAGGCTATTCGGACCCGGAGTGGCTCCAAATAGATTAAATGGCTTCGCGGCCGGGTGTGATAACAATAATAGTATGAGAATCTTTTTTTAAAAGTGTTTTTACTCCTTATTTCATAGATTCATAGTTTTATTATTTTTGGTTGTGTTTTTTTTCTTATTGCAGGTAGTTGCTTTTTCTTTCTAATTATATTTTTTCGTTTAAGCCACTTTCGTAGATCAATTTTTTTTTTAAAAATAGAGTAATCAAGATGATTTAGATACATTTATTGTTTTCATTTGAATTTTAGAAAAGTAATAATATTAATTTAATCATTAATGGACCACGTTATAGAATTTCACCAACAACAGAGAGCGACCAATGTCCAAGTGTTGGTTGATGTGTTACGTGTCCTCATAATGAGCAGATCTGGGAAATGTTACGAGCGGACCAGGGATTATGTTGCGATATGTTAACTAGAGAGTTGTGCCACCCACTACCACTAAGTTTAAAAAAAAAAAATTCTTCAGCTCGCCGAAAATGCCACCCCTCATTATAATTTTTTTTTTAAAGTGCCCTGGGCGAATGCACCCCCTGATATTGAGGTCCTTTGCGAGTACCACCGTTACATGGCAGTGCATGGATCCAGTGGGCTAGATAGAAATATCAGACAAAGTAGAAAGATTTATAAAATAAAAAAAAATAAAATATTTAAATCTAAATATATCCTATTGGGCAACTTTTATAACGTATCTTTGAAGACAGAAGAGTTCTCCTTGTTTTCCCAAAATGGCGTCGTAAATGCCAAAAGAATCAAGAAATGTACATTTTAAAAAAAATATTGTACTATTTTGTTAAATGGTTGATGTATTCGAACAAAAAGACGCAATTTTAAGTCTTTAGTTCCATCAGGTAAAGAGGAAGTTTTAATTTTATATCACTAGAAATAATTATTCGCGCTTAAATTTCATTGCCTTAATTTAACTCTTTAGTTCCTTGAATTTTGCATGTTTTTCATGAGATTTCTAGTGACCTTAAAAAAGAGTCAATAACTTTTAGAAAACTTGTCTAAAATTCATGATGTTATATATATTATTGTGGGGAAATGCATGAGGTTTCTAAAAATATTTGTTTTCAAACACATAGTGTCAATACTTAGAAGTTGTGAAAAAAAAATTCAATTTTAAAAAAAATGAAAATGTGTTTAAAAAAAATTGGTGATCACATGCAAAGAAGGAAAAAAACAAACCACATAAAATTATTTAATAAAATCTGTTTATTTAGAAAGCAAATTCATTTTCCTATATCATATTCTTGATTTAGAACATTTCATGAGAATTTGACCAAAATATAAATTATTTTTAAAAATGTGTCAAAAAGGGGAAATAATTTTTAAAAAATAAAAATCACCGCCCCCACCAAGTATTCACAAAAATTACTGGTTATTATTATTTTACCTTTTAAAAATTACTTCAAGATTTTAAAAAATAATAGAGATTTTAACTTTCATGGTACTGTTAGTCAGAAAGTTTCTTGTTTTTTTAACAAAGGTAAATTTACCATGCGCTATATTTGATTTATAATTTTATTTTCTTAGCATTCCTAATTTAAAGCACTAGTCACTAGCACACTGACAATGGCTTTTAAAATCTATGCAATCAGGAATTATTGCATTTAGATTGTATTTGGTGTTATTTACATTTGCAGCACTTGGAACTGCATCACTTTCACTTTCAGTAAATCATCAAATGCTAAAATAATTTCCTCGATGAAGTCAGTTGAGAATAAAATGTCAGGTAGTTTCAGTTCATCTATATCATAGTTTTCTTTTGAACAATCCTGACGAGATTATAGCTGTCATCAACAAAATGGCAAAAGGGATTGGTCCAGTGCTGTTCTCTTTACTTAGAATGATATATTCATTTATCAACTGGTCAACACCACACAGGAATGAATGGTATGATTTCAAAATCTGATTTGACAATATTTAGTTTTTCTCCCCAATAATTGCCTAGAAAGACACCATCAGTTTTGGTTTTGTTCACAAAAGAAAATCCATTTGCTGTCATATTATTTGAAATAAGTGAGGCTTGTCTAATTTTCTCTCCACTGAACATAATATAAATTATTATCCATCACATCATATCACATTGCTTTGGTTTTTATCTTTATTTACTTCTGATAAAGTCTGACAAGTTCACTTTGCATAGTTTTTCCTCATTGTCTGTTTCAATATTATCAACTTTGAAGAATGTCTTATTTGAATTTATCTGTTTTGGGGATACAGCATGAGCCCACAATTCATGGTAGTAGTGAAACGTTGTTGCTGTTGACAAGTATTTTTGTACACTGAGGACTTGTACAGTTGACATGCACATTAGTAGTCCTAGAAATGTGTAAAAGTGATATGTTGTTGAGATATCAACAAACCACAGTTGATGGATGGTTTAGAAGGTCCCATGGTAGTTGAATAGGTGTATTTTACAAATGTTTCAACCAAATTCAGTGTGAAACATATCTTGAAAATCCTTAGACTTTAGGATGCAGATTGTATCCATGTTATGATGACATTTCTTCCCACACATGTCAGCCTGTCTTTCTGGCTGGGGGAAACTTAGGAGTGGGAACCAGTGGGTCATCATCTCGAACCTCATACAAGCCTAGCCTGTGAATGTAAAAGAAGAACTAATATTATAGACCTATATGATGCAACTATTAGGGATGCAATGAATATAAAATATATACTTACTTAAATTTCCAGTTTTTAATACTTCAAATACTGTCTAAAAATCATTATGACAAAAAAAATTAGTGTCAGATAATTAATTTTTTATAACACACATCGATGTCAAATTTCATGGTCTTTAGGATAAAATATATCATAATAATTAGTGCCGACTGCATTGTTTACATTCCCTAGCAACAGTTTCTAAGCATAACGTCTTCTAAAATTATTTATGTAATAAAAGATTCGCAAATTATACAATGATTTTATCTGCGTAGATTCATTTTAAAATGGGTAGTAAATACTTCAATTATGATTAAAAATACAATTTAAACCAATAAAATAAAAATAAAAGTAAAAAATCTATAAAAAATATAGAATGACGAAACACTCGATTACTAACCTTCTAGTTTTAGTGACTATAATGGGCTATAAAGGCAGATTCTCATCAAAATCTGAATCAAAGTCACTAGATTCAGGTTCCCAACTATCTTGCCCAGATGTTTCAGATAAAATTTGATCAATATTTTCGTCTGTAGTATTCATTATTTAAAATTTTGGGCTGCCGAGTCGACTAGCGTCTTGCCCAAATTTTCCCAAAATGGCGATAACGCTTCTGCATGTCACGTGAACCTCGAATTCGCTAAAAAACATCAATTATTATTTAAAATCTTTAAATATTATATTTTTATATATTTTTCTTCCAAATGTATGATAAAATAGGTATTGAACACTTAAAAAATAAAAAAGACAATATTTTATTAGCGAAAATAACCAACGTATATAGTACTACGCTCTCTATATAAGAGAAATGAAAAGACTTAAGTAAGGCATGATAATATAAGGCTAATAAAAAAAAGGGTAATAATTAGGGACCTCGGTATCGACCGGAAATACCCGAAAAACGGGTATCGTATTTTCGTTGTCATAATGGCGACCTCTACTTTTTAACTTACTGAGGGTATCGTTGTTTCGCGTTTTATAATCAATTTTTAGCATGATAATATAATTTTACTACCGCCAATTAATTAAAGCCGACATCTTACCTGTTATATTTAGAGTTCTTTGATTTTTTTGGTCAAGCTTAAAGCTTTAAAAATTGAACTTAAAAATTGGTCAACTTCACTCAATAATAACTTTTTTGTAAAAATGCGCTCAATAATAAAAAAAATCAGCTCTTATAATGTATAGGTTCATTTACAACGTATCCAAAATTCATGAGTGTAGACCATGGGTGGGCTTCAAAAACGAATTTTCAAGATGTCATTTTTTAGGCTTAGGCTATGTAATTTGTCATCATGGCCACCGTGCTTGTCTGCTTATTTCCAATTATCGATAGTGGCCGTGGGGTAATTAATAATTCATTAAGTTGGCTATCCAGAGTGTAAATGGG
>CAXITT010000596.1:422257-499570 GCA_964033795.1 Lymnaea stagnalis | reverse complement strand
TTAGTTTTTAAAGCAAAATGTTTGCAAAAAATACTTTAAATAATTTTAAAATTTCTCTATTTCTGATAACTGAACCATATGACTGTAATAATGAGTGTCATAACCTGCTTATTGACCCAAGCCAAAGATGAACAGTTGGATTTGGTCTTTGCACAAGCCTTCACTCTATGTATTGTAATGTTTGGAACCACACAAGTTTCCAAGTGAGCTTTTAGTATACCGATTACTTCCCTTCATAAAATCACAAAGTATATAACTATTTAATTTTTTAATCCTTGATTTATCCAAGATATTTGATAAATGCTTGTATATTTTATAATTGTATTTAAAATACGTCAATCTTTTAATTACTTTTATTTTGGCTTAAATTCTACTTAGTTTTTAAAGCAAAATGTTTGCAAAAATACTTAAAATAATTTTAAAATTTCTCTATTTCTGATAACCGCACCATATGACTGTAATAATGAGTGTCATGACCTGCTTATGGAACCAAGCCAAAAATGATCAGTTTCATCTGGCCGTTGCACAACCCTTCTCTCTAGGCATTGTATTGTTTGTAACCACAAAAGTGAGCTTTTAGTATACCTTCATAACTTCACATAGTATATAACTATTATTTAATTTTTTAATCCTTTATTTATGCAAGATATTTGATAAATGCTTATATATCTTAAAATTGTATTTAAAATACGTCAATCTTTTAATTACTTTTATTTTGGCTTAAATTCTACTTAGTTTTAAAGCAAAATGTTTGCAAAAATACTTTAAATAATTTTTTAAAATTTCTCTATTTCTGATACATGCACCATATGACTGTAATAATGAGTTTCATAACCTTCTTATGGACCCATGCCAAAGATGAACAGTTGGATTTGGCCCTTGCACCACCTTTCTCTCTAGGCATTGTAATGTTTGGAACCACACAAGTTTCCAAGTGAGCTTTTAGAATACCGATTACTTCCCTTCATAACTTCACAAAGTATATAACTATTATTTAATTTTTAATCCTTGATTTATCCAAGATATTTGATAAATGCTTGTATATTTTATAATTGTATTTAAAATACGACAATCTTTTAATTACTTTTATTTTGGCTTAAATTCTACTTAGTTTTTAAAGCAAAATGTTTGCAAAAATACTTAAAATAATTTTAAAATTTCTCTATTTCTGATAACCGCACCATATGACTGTAATAATGAGTGTCATGACCTGCTTATGGAACCAAGCCAAAAATGATCAGTTTCATCTGGCCGTTGCACAACCCTTCTCTCTAGGCATTGTATTGTTTGTAACCACAAAAGTGAGCTTTTAGTATACCTTCATAACTTCACATAGTATATAACTATTATTTAATTTTTTAATCCTTTATTTATGCAAGATATTTGATAAATGCTTATATATCTTAAAATTGTATTTCAAATACGTCAATCTTTTAATTACTTTTATTTTGGCTTAAATTCTACTTAGTTTTTAAAGCAAAATGTTTGCAAAAATACTTTAAATAATTTTAAAATTTCTCTATTTCTGATAACCGCACCATATGACTGTAATAATGAGTGTCATAACCTGCTTATTGAACCAAGCCAAAAATGAACAGTTGGATTTGGCCTTTGCACAAGCCTTCACTCTATGTATTGTAATGTTTGGAACCACACAAGTTTCCAAGTGAGCTTTTAGTATACCGATTACTTCCCTTCATAAAATCACAAAGTATATAACTATTTAATTTTTTAATCCTTGATTTATCCAAGATATTTGATAAATGCTTGTATATTTTATAATTGTATTTAAAATACGTCAATCTTTTAATTACTTTTATTTTGGCTTAAATTCTACTTAGTTTTTAAAGCAAAATGTTTGCAAAAATACTTAAAATAATTTTAAAATTTCTCTATTTCTGATAACCGCACCATATGACTGTAATAATGAGTGTCATGACCTGCTTATGGAACCAAGCCAAAAATGATCAGTTTCATCTGGCCGTTGCACAACCCTTCTCTCTAGGCATTGTATTGTTTGTAACCACAAAAGTGAGCTTTTAGTATACCTTCATAACTTCACATAGTATATAACTATTATTTAATTTTTTAATCCTTTATTTATGCAAGATATTTGATAAATGCTTATATATCTTAAAATTGTATTTCAAATACGTCAATCTTTTAATTACTTTTATTTTGGCTTAAATTCTACTTAGTTTTTAAAGCAAAATGTTTGCAAAAATACTTTAAATAATTTTAAAATTTCTCTATTTCTGATAACCGCACCATATGACTGTAATAATGAGTGTCATAACCTGCTTATTGACCCAAGCCAAAGATGAACAGTTGGATTTGGTCTTTGCACAAGCCTTCACTCTATGTATTGTAATGTTTGGAACCACACAAGTTTCCAAGTGAGCTTTTAGTATACCGATTACTTCCCTTCATAAAATCACAAAGTATATAACTATTTAATTTTTTAATCCTTGATTTATCCAAGATATTTGATAAATGCTTGTATATTTTATAATTGTATTTAAAATACGTCAATCTTTTAATTACTTTTATTTTGGCTTAAATTCTACTTAGTTTTTAAAGCAAAATGTTTGCAAAAATACTTTAAATAATTTTTTAAAATTTCTCTATTTCTGATACATGCACCATATGACTGTAATAATGAGTTTCATAACCTTCTTATGGACCCATGCCAAAGATGAACAGTTGGATTTGGCCCTTGCACCACCTTTCTCTCTAGGCATTGTAATGTTTGGAACCACACAAGTTTCCAAGTGAGCTTTCAGAATACCGATTACTTCCCTTCATAACTTCACAAAGTATATAACTATTATTTAATTTTTAATCCTTGATTTATCCAAGATATTTGATAAATGCTTGTATATTTTATAATTGTATTTAAAATACGTCAATCTTTTAATTACTTTTATTTTGGCTTAAATTCTACTTAGTTTTTAAAGCAAAATGTTTGCAAAAAATACTTTAAATAATTTTAAAATTTCTCTATTTCTGATAACCGCACCATATGACTGTAATAATGAGTGTCATAACCTGCTATGGACTCAAGCCCAAGATGATCACTTTGATTTGGTTTTTACACAACTCTTCTCTCTAGGCATCGTAATGTTTGGAACCACACTAGTTTCCAAGTGAGTTTTTAGTTTACTGGTACTTCACTTTGTAAGTTCACTAAGAATTTGACTATTAATTTATTTTATCATCCTTGATTTATCCAAGTTATTAAAAAAAGTTATTATCTTAAAACTGGTATGGTAGAAGTAGAGATTAAAAGCTAAAATATTTTGGGCTTATTTTATCATGCAATTGATTTTATACAATTTTTGTTTTTTTGTCTTTTCTTCTTTACCAATACTTTTTAAAATATTTTATAACTAACACATCACATGGCCTAAATACTTACCAATCTTTGTTTCTTACTAATGCATCAAATGGGCTAATTAGTTATATTGCATTTATACTGTGTCAATCTTTTAATTTATTGTAACTTAAATTCTACTTAGTTTTTAAAGCAAAATGTTTGCAAAAAATACTTTAAATAATTTTAAAATTTCTCTATTTCTGATAACTGAACCATATGACTGTAATAATGAGTGTCATAACCTGCTTATTGACCCAAGCCAAAGATGAACAGTTGGATTTGGTCTTTGCACAAGCCTTCACTCTATGTATTGTAATGTTTGGAACCACACAAGTTTCCAAGTGAGCTTTTAGTATACCGATTACTTCCCTTCATAAAATCACAAAGTATATAACTATTTAATTTTTTAATCCTTGATTTATCCAAGATATTTGATAAATGCTTGTATATTTTATAATTGTATTTAAAATACGACAATCTTTTAATTACTTTTATTTTGGCTTAAATTCTACTTAGTTTTTAAAGCAAAATGTTTGCAAAAATACTTAAAATAATTTTAAAATTTCTCTATTTCTGATAACCGCACCATATGACTGTAATAATGAGTGTCATAACCTGCTTATGGAACCAAGCCAAAAATGATCAGTTTCATCTGGCCGTTGCACAACCCTTCTCTCTAGGCATTGTATTGTTTGTAACCACAAAAGTGAGCTTTTAGTATACCTTCATAACTTCACATAGTATATAACTATTATTTAATTTTTTAATCCTTTATTTATGCAAGATATTTGATAAATGCTTATATATCTTAAAATTGTATTTCAAATACGTCAATCTTTTAATTACTTTTATTTTGGCTTAAATTCTACTTAGTTTTTAAAGCAAAATGTTTGCAAAAATACTTTAAATAATTTTTTAAAATTTCTCTATTTCTGATACATGCACCATATGACTGTAATAATGAGTTTCATAACCTTCTTATGGACCCATGCCAAAGATGAACAGTTGGATTTGGCCCTTGCACCACCTTTCTCTCTAGGCATTGTAATGTTTGGAACCACACAAGTTTCCAAGTGAGCTTTTAGAATACCGATTACTTCCCTTCATAACTTCACAAAGTATATAACTATTATTTAATTTTTAATCCTTGATTTATCCAAGATATTTGATAAATGCTTGTATATTTTATAATTGTATTTAAAATACGACAATCTTTTAATTACTTTTATTTTGACTTAAATTCTACTTAGTTTTTAAAGCAAAATGTTTGCAAAAAATACTTTAAATAATTTTAAAATTTCTCTATTTCTGATAACTGAACCATATGACTGTAATAATGAGTGTCATAACCTGCTTATTGACCCAAGCCAAAGATGAACAGTTGGATTTGGTCTTTGCACAAGCCTTCACTCTATGTATTGTAATGTTTGGAACCACACAAGTTTCCAAGTGAGCTTTTAGTATACCGATTACTTCCCTTCATAAAATCACAAAGTATATAACTATTTAATTTTTTAATCCTTGATTTATCCAAGATATTTGATAAATGCTTGTATATTTTATAATTGTATTTAAAATACGTCAATCTTTTAATTACTTTTATTTTGGCTTAAATTCTACTTAGTTTTTAAAGCAAAATGTTTGCAAAAATACTTAAAATAATTTTAAAATTTCTCTATTTCTGATAACCGCACCATATGACTGTAATAATGAGTGTCATGACCTGCTTATGGAACCAAGCCAAAAATGATCAGTTTCATCTGGCCGTTGCACAACCCTTCTCTCTAGGCATTGTATTGTTTGTAACCACAAAAGTGAGCTTTTAGTATACCTTCATAACTTCACATAGTATATAACTATTATTTAATTTTTTAATCCTTTATTTATGCAAGATATTTGATAAATGCTTATATATCTTAAAATTGTATTTCAAATACGTCAATCTTTTAATTACTTATATTTTGGCTTAAATTCTACTTAGTTTTAAAGCAAAATGTTTGCAAAAATACTTTAAATAATTTTTTAAAATTTCTCTATTTCTGATACATGCACCATATGACTGTAATAATGAGTGTCATAACCTGCTATGGACCCATGCCAAAGATGAACAGTTGGATTTGGCCCTTGCACCACCTTTCTCTCTAGGCATCGTAATGTTTGGAACCACACTAGTTTCCAAGTGAGTTTTTAGTTTACTGGTACTTCACTTTGTAAGTTCACTAAGAATTTGACTATTAATTTATTTTATCATCCTTGATTTATCCAAGTTATTAAAAAAAGTTATTATCTTAAAACTGGTATGGTAGAAGTAGAGATTAAAAGCTAAAATATTTTGGGCTTATTTTATCATGCAATTGATTTTATACAATTTTTGTTTTTTTGTCTTTTCTTCTTTACCAATACTTTTTAAAATATTTTATAACTAACACATCACATGGCCTAAATACTTACCAATCTTTGTTTCTTACTAATGCATCAAATGGGCTAATTAGTTATATTGCATTTATACTGTGTCAATCTTTTAATTTATTGTAACTTAAATTCTACTTAGTTTTTAAAGCAAAATGTTTGCAAAAAATACTTTAAATAATTTTAAAATTTCTCTATTTCTGATAACTGAACCATATGACTGTAATAATGAGTGTCATAACCTGCTTATTGACCCAAGCCAAAGATGAACAGTTGGATTTGGTCTTTGCACAAGCCTTCACTCTATGTATTGTAATGTTTGGAACCACACAAGTTTCCAAGTGAGCTTTTAGTATACCGATTACTTCCCTTCATAAAATCACAAAGTATATAACTATTTAATTTTTTAATCCTTGATTTATCCAAGATATTTGATAAATGCTTGTATATTTTATAATTGTATTTAAAATACGACAATCTTTTAATTACTTTTATTTTGGCTTAAATTCTACTTAGTTTTTAAAGCAAAATGTTTGCAAAAATACTTAAAATAATTTTAAAATTTCTCTATTTCTGATAACCGCACCATATGACTGTAATAATGAGTGTCATGACCTGCTTATGGAACCAAGCCAAAAATGATCAGTTTCATCTGGCCGTTGCACAACCCTTCTCTCTAGGCATTGTATTGTTTGTAACCACAAAAGTGAGCTTTTAGTATACCTTCATAACTTCACATAGTATATAACTATTATTTAATTTTTTAATCCTTTATTTATGCAAGATATTTGATAAATGCTTATATATCTTAAAATTGTATTTCAAATACGTCAATCTTTTAATTACTTTTATTTTGGCTTAAATTCTACTTAGTTTTTAAAGCAAAATGTTTGCAAAAATACTTTAAATAATTTGTAAATTTCTCTATTTCTGATACATGCACCATATGACTGTAATAATGAGTTTCATAACCTTCTTATGGACCCATGCCAAAGATGAACAGTTTGATTTGGCCTTTGCACAAGCCTTCACTCTAGGTATTGTAATGTTTGGAACCACAGAAGTTTCCAAGTGAGCTTTTAGTATACCGATTACTTCCCTTCATAAAAATCACAAAGTATATAACTATTTAATTTTTTAATCCTTGATTTATCCAAGATATTTCATAAATGCTTGTATATCTTATAATTGTATTTAAAATACGTCAATCTTTTAATTACTTTTATTTTGGCTTAAATTCTACTTAGTTTTTAAAGCAAAATGTTTGCAAAAATACTTAAAATAATTTTAAAATTTCTCTATTTCTGATAACCGCACCATATGACTGTAATAATGAGTGTCATGACCTGCTTATGGAACCAAGCCAAAAATGATCAGTTTCATCTGGCCGTTGCACAACCCTTCTCTCTAGGCATTGTATTGTTTGTAACCCCAAAAGTGAGCTTTTAGTATACCTTCATAACTTCACATAGTATATAACTATTATTTAATTTTTTAATCCTTTATTTATGCAAGATATTTGATAAATGCTTGTATATCTTAAAATTGTATTTCAAATACGTCAATCTTTTAATTACTTTTATTTTGGCTTAAATTCTTAGTTTTTAAAGCAAAATGTTTGCAAAAATACTTTAAATAATTTTAAAATTTCTCTATTTCTGATAAATTTTCGCTTAAATTCTACTTTCCTATTTTTTTTTTAAAAGGGGGGAGGGAGAGAGAGAGATTTAAAACGGACAGGGCCTGCAGCATGCAAAAAGGTTAGGAATCCCTGCCCTAGAGCATATACTAAGATCACCCTCCTCCTCAGGTCAACCAATTTTTTCCGTCTGTCTCTACATTTTGACATAAATTCTCTCGACTGCCAAAGTCACTATGCCCAGTGGCCTAACAAGGGAAGGGAAACCAATCACACTTAAATTTTTCACTCATATAACCAGTCCAAATGTGTGCTTCATTTAGAATTCAAGTATGCTGCGTTAGAAGGGTTGACCCTCTAATTAGGTGCAAAAAAAACGTTTTATGATTATGTAACACCGATTGAAGTGTTTGGCAACTTTCGTAAGTGAAACTTTATATATATATCTAATTACTGAGAAATAAAGCTGCCATTGATATCACAAACGATGTCAGGCAATTCAAATTAGGCTACATGAATCGAATCGTTGAAAATAAAAAACATTTGAAAAATGTATTTTTACTCATTTATAGGGTTTACAAAATAATATTTTGCACACTTTTCTTATATCTTTAATAATTAATTTAAATCTTTTTAAAAATATTTATTTAAAAAAAGGTTTTTGAAACAAAAATATCAATATACCAGAAATACTCAAATTAGTATTTTCCTCGATTCCTATGATTGTCATTCAGTGCAATGTCTTTTACTTACTGTCTGCAATTTCACATTTATTTGCTACCTTTAACTTTGAGCTGGTCTACTTGAGGAAGTTAATCTTGCAAAGCAGTATCTGCAGACTAAAGGCTTTACTCTTGAAAAAGTGGTGACCAACCTAGTGGCCTTAAGATTGTTTCTGCTTGAGAAGCACTGTCACTTGGCGGAACATGCTATTGAAAAGTCACTTTTAACATCAGACCAAAATGGAATTTCAGTAGAGAGATTCAGTAGAGATTATGGTTTAAAAAAGGGGATACTGGAGTGTACTGGAGTGTATTGATTACTTTCATTCTACACCCTAGATCAGATTATCAGGGATCAATCAAGCAGCAGATATGTTTTGGGCTGTTCAACCCAAGAGTCTATGAGCAAGGGAAAAAAGAGTTATTGGTGTCCGTTCTATAATGAGCCTCTGTCTATGATGAGTTTCAAAATATGAACTTTTAAAAGATATACCAAGGCATAGAACACACCTAAAGACAGCTGATATTAATTTTTGCAACTTCATATACTAGTCAAAGTTTGATGTTTTGAAATTCATAGCTCAATGTCAATGGGACTTCCTAGAATCTCTTCCAATAGTCTCGCTTAGCCTTCAATTGTTTCTTACGATCTGTTTCTGTGGCTTCGTGTGAGCGGAGCTTTTCAAAAGTAAGGCTTATCAATAACTTTTTAAGATCCACCATGGAACAGTCAAGGATTTCTGATCTGCCTCTACTCTCAATTGATAGTGATACAGTAAAGGATATTGATTATGATCAAATGACTTTTGCAACTTTAAAGAACAGGAATGGAAAATCTCATATAAATTAAATTTTATGAAAAATAACTATACTTAACGTTGTTATAGTCCTTAATGCAATTAGCTTCTTGAGCTCAAAAAGAAATCCATCGTGGAAGTCGGGGGGGAGACGGGGGTGTGACACCATGAGTTTACCGCACTGGGTGACACCAACGCTAGCTACGCCACTAACTACGCCCATTTTCTCCTCCTCCATGGTGGCCTGTAACTTACTGATTCTAAGCCTACTGATTCTATCAGTGATCGTAGTTGAAAAATAAACTTGTCTAATTATAATTGTTGTATCAAATAATAATGTTAATATTTGTATAAAAGATTTTATTCTTATTCAAGATTTTATCTGTATTCAATGTGTTAAACAATATGGTAATTATGGGAGAGACTGCAATCAGGATAGCAAAATATGAAATGAGTAAAACAAAGTAAGGTCAAACTTGAAAAAAGGAACATAACAAAACATCGAAACGTGTCGGTAGAAAGTCTTCATGAGCGAAAAACAGAAAAAAATAAAATAAAAAAGAGCACTTAAAAAAAGGGCTAAAGTTGAGGAAACTGAGAATGTCGAAGGTCTGGTCTGTATCCTGGTGGGAGATTATATATGGAAAAGGGAAAGAAAAAAGAAGTTAGTCCACTGTGATTGGTCGTGATGTGGAGGGGCGGTGCAAAGGCTCAAGCTGTGAATAAAGATATGACGTTCATGCCATGTCAAGGTTTCATAGGTCAGGATAAGCTTATTTTCCAAATTCACCAGGCTAGATATGTTTGTGCTAGTCTAGATTGCACTAATTTTTAAGTCCGACGCGCCCTTGTTGCTCCCAGATTGTGAAAGGTGCCCCCTGTGTTTGAAACTTTATGGACTAACTTCTTTAATGCAATTTTTCTGTGGGAGTGTTCATTTTCCGAAGTACCCGGTATCGCTTGTCTCTTCTCTACTGTATTTATTTAAAGACAATAATTATGATGTACAAAACCCTGGTAAATAAAGTCACAGTAAACATTTTTAGAAGATTTTTTTGCTGGGTTTCTCCCCTTTTTGTGATCACTGTCACTGTACAGGCAAACGAAATAATTGTCCCAAATTACATCACACACATGGAAATACTTCAAAGGCGAATGGTGTATAGAGAAAAGTTTTCACTATGGTATTACTGTTGTGTGAAATAATTACTAAACACTGCAGTGAACTTTGCCTTTTAAAATTATAAGAAATCATGTATTCACTGCCTTTTAGTTACAGGTGAGTTTCGGCTATCCCTATATTAAATAAATAAATAGGCTATTTTTAGGCTGTCAGAATTTCAGAATAATTATAGTAGAATGTTGAATAAATGCAAAAATCTCCAAAATCCACCCCCTGCCCAAGTTTGTAAGATCTGGCGCGCACTCCCCCATAAAACCCACCTCCTAAAAAAGACAGAACTCAGTTTGGTGTAGTTAAGCTAAGTACCAACAAAAAGAAAACAGCATACAAGACATTGAAGAAATAGGACACATTTATTTATAAAAATGTACATTTAGATATAATAAATGACTAGTCAATGCCTATAAAGATTTATACTGGACATTTCACTCATCTAAATCCAATCAAAATACAAGTTAGGAAATCAGCATAAGTTAAGGTTATAGTTATACTTACGCAGTATTTAAAGTTAAATGCAATATTATAGACAACTTGATCACTCCAGCGACTTTCAGAATACCTTACCTAACCTATATATTTTTTTATATTTCTGCAGAGCTTTGGTCTTAACTTGATAATCTCGATAACCATGCCATACAAAATGTAAACATGTTGCAGTGGAATCTAGCACAGCATCTTTCATACATGTCATTTATCATTTAATTTTATACAGAGAAAATTGGAAAAGCTTTCACTTGCCATGAATGGAAGGGACAATATTTTCAGAACATCTATTTATAAATGGAAGTGTTAAATAAAATTCAACTTTGTCCCAAGTTTTCTTTGTTCAGTTTTTACATGTTCATTATTTTAACTTTTAACTAAAAATTCAGTTGACCAGTTTTACACTCAATTTTAAAATACAAATAAATTTTTTTATAAAAATTGTTTTTAACAAACTTGAGTTGCCCATTTTATTATTTAAAAGTTTATAACAGGATGGTGCCTCTGTTTTTCCAAAGCCCTTAGCTTATTGACTTATTGCTCATATCCACACTTACATTTATGTGACTATAGATATTGTAATTGGGGACCATGGTTTACAGTGGGACAGCCTTGTTTCATTTGTAAATATTTTGTTGTATGGACAATAATGCTCAAATCTTCCAATGGGTTAAAAAATTGAAAAAAACAGACTAGTGATGTTTAAATTAATATTCTGTGATACCTAATAGGTATGTATATAAATTAAATGATTTTTTTTTTTAATATTCTAAAATTTTACATTTAAAATTGTTCTGTAGCATTAGTACATGTTTTTGTTTATTATAAAGGAATAAATGTAAAAAGTCAGTGTGACAGCTGACTAACAATACAGCATATTAATATCAGAAAATACTTGCCTATTTTTAAATCCTTTATATTAACCTCACTTTTGTTCGTGTGTTGCTTTCTTTCTGTCTGGGTGTGTGGCAAAAATCTTCAGACGGCTTATTGACCCACTTCCCATCAACCTATCGAGCTGAAACTTGGCACAAAGACTCATTGCCAATGACAACACATTCTGTCAAATTTTCACCCCATCTCCCAAACCTCAAAAACCTGTTTTTCAAGGGCCAGATGAAGGAAATATGATGCCAGTGATTTCATGATAACTGCACTAGATGAGTGTTTTTTTAAATAACGCAAGTGCATTTGATGGGTAACATTTTTTTTTTTTCTGAAACAGTTGGTGTTTTAGATCTGCGGTGTAAAAGCAGGTGGGACATTATATTAAAATGAAATAATAAAAAATGCATATTAAGGATTTATATTAAAATAAACCTCTGGGGTATGCTATTAATTTCTAATAAATAAAGGATTGGATTGTTTTTCTTCTCTGCTGTAATTAGTTGCAAACTTGATTTTAAAAAATTCTTAAATGGCAAACCATTCACTTTAATTTAATGCACAATCAATTTCTCAATTTTGAAAATTATTCTTGTTTTTCCATCCAAAAAGCAATTGATTACTGCATTCTGGGATTTGGCATTAAAATAACTCACAAAACACACTCATCTTTATGATAAAGTTTTGTTTGATTTAAGATACTGACTGAGTATATTTAAAATGCAGAAGGTTAAGGTTTAATAATTATCATTGAGATTTTTTTTTCAACTGACATTATAATATTGTCCTTGAATCATGCAAGATGAAAATACATAGACAAATTGATACTTTTGACTCTTTGTACCGGGGATACTAAGTTTATGTTTATGTCGCAACATATCAGCAGAAATGGCAGGATTCTTTTTTTTTTTTCATTCTACTGCAAGTAAGGTCAGTTCAAATGCAGACAGAGAACATAAACTTTAAAATTTTTAAATCATTTACCCTGATTTTGATTTCAAAGGAAGAGGAAATATAAGCTGATTCAAAAAATTAACATTATTCTTTAATTCTCAGTAATGGAAAGAAAGTGATTACAGAAATTTACCAATTCCCTATAAAATACTATTTTCAAATTTTATAACATCAACTAATAAGCATCATTTAAACAGACACAGCTAAATTACTCTTATTTTCTTCCCCCAACATTAAAAGTGAATTTTTAAAAAATAATTCAATCTTAAAAATGACCAAAAAAAAAGACTTAAATTTTGCAAAGCACTTGAAAAAATGTACCAATTTTATTAGTGGATGCACAAAGCACACAGAAAATAAAATAAAGAGTTTAGATCAGTGTTTCCCAATATGGGGGGGGGGGGGGTGTTTGCAATTTTAGTCAATTTAAATTTTGAAATTAGGTGTATACTAAATAGGGGGAATACAAATTTTAGAAAAGCTTAGGTGGGGCATGCACAAAAAAGGATGGGAAACACTGGTTAAGATGAAAAAGATGGGGGGGGGGGGGGGGGTGTTTGCAATTTTAGTCAATTTAAATTTTGAAATTAGGTGTATACTACATAGGGGGCATACAAATTTTAGAAAAGCTTAGGTGGGGCATGCACCAAAAAGGATGGGAAACACTGGTTTAGATGTTAAAGAGATAAAATGTTTCAGTTTCATCAAAACAGTTGAGTTAGAAAATAAAGAAATTTCTAAAAATGGAAAAATTATATAATTTAATAGTGAATTTGGAAGACAAGTGAAGTATCTCCATGAAAAATTGTAATCTCCTCTTACAAGAACATGTAAATCCTTAATGAAGTTGATATTTGGAAAATTTTCACAAGCATAAAAAAAAACCACTTTTCTAGAAAGATTTTCAATGGCTGTATTATAAGTTAACAGTTTGAAAACGACAGCATCACAAAGAGGTCACAGTCTGACATATTTGTTTAGACTCTCCTTTAGAGTTCTGACTAATGTAGCCACTGCTAATGTCTCCTTTATCACTACCAGCATTGAGAGAAAATCGCCTGTGGTCAGAAACACTAGATTTTCTGCGCTCAATTTTACTGGTTTCAATGTCAACATCAGCAGCCCCATCTTTATGATGAGATCTCAAAGAATGTCGCAACATTTCAGTTTTTATATAATTATAATTGAGGGTCTCACTTCCAGCACAATCGTCTCTCTCATCCTCATTTGCTGATACACTATTTGCAATACTGCAGGTGTTCAGCCCACATATGCTACTGCTTTGCAGCATTCCTGAACACACAGATGAAGATCTTGAAGATGAGACAGGCGACCGAGTGGACACAGTTGATTTCCCAGATTTTCCCAACGAAGACAGACCAGGCACCGAAAATGTTTTCTTTTTGTCTTTGAGCTTCTCCTGCCATGCTTGGTGGTCAGTGTTTGTGGATGACTGGGGGACAGATGAGGCCAAGAGATGACTTGAAACCCCTTGGCTGGCTGGCATTTCTAAGGAGTCAGTGTCTTCATGAACAATGCTTGTGGTGGGTGCATCCAGGCAAGGGGTGAGAAAGGCTGGGCTAAAGTTGAGGAAACTGAGAATGTCGAGAAGGTCTGGTCTGTATCCTGGATCATAGGACAAGCACCATCGAATAAATGATTTCCTGTGAACAGCATGAATACCATTGTTACACATCATTTTTAGTGCAAGTCATTTTGATAAACATTCAAAATTACAAAACAGAGACATCGTTTTTTTATCTTTAAAACATTTCTCCTATTCTTAAAATCAAACATTTTGGTATTTGCATATGCCAGAGATCAGGTGGAAAAGTCCATTAATTTCTCATTAAGCCATTTAAACCCACTCCTGCCTTATATGCTCTTCAGCCCCCTCCCAAATTTCAAACCAGTCACACAAAAAATGCCTTATGACTCTTTATGCTCATTTAGTGGGACTGCACTGGTCAACATTGAAATCATTACCGGTACTGACTTAAAAAGTCTGTAGTATCTTGGTGTGCTGAACATGAATATAAGCATGAACATTTTTTTATTGGCTCTCGTTTTGAAGATATACATATATACCCGGTACTGTGCTACGTGTACAGCACAGCTTTTTATAGTGGTTGAATAGCCAAAGAGCATCAACGCTGTTTGCAGTCCCTATGGTGTGGAGAGAAACAAAGCAACCACATAATTGACTGTTACTTCTGCTTGGTTCCTCCTTTTTCCAGCAGCATGCAGTATTCTATCAGCATGCAGTGATCCAGATTTTCACTGTGGTGCATCATCAATCCCACACAGATTAACTCAGGAAGAACTAAATAACCTGGTTTATGATTTGCTACGAAGAATTGCGAGGCTCGAGACTCCAACAATGGAATCTTTTAGAAGAAGATGTCACAATTACTTTATAGCAAAAGCGCCACAAGGAGTTGGAGCCTTTCTTCAAAAAGGAAAGTAATCTAGTATTTTCCGATATTGAGGCCTCATGAGTGGGCCACAGTGTTAAGGCTGTGCTTTTGTACATTTTGTCTTCCATCTATTCCAGTAGCGTATGCTGTCCATATGAAAGAGATATGACATAACTTAAAGCAGCTACTGAATTCCATTGAGTATAACAAGTTCAGCTGGCACCTCTGGTGATTTGAAGGTAGTTGACCTTTTAATGGGACTGCGGCAGGGATATACAAAATTATACAAATACTTGTATTTATGTGAGTAGGATAGCCGAGCAAGGGAAATGCACTACTTGAGGAAAGAATGGACTCGCATAATAAATGAAGCAGTTGGAGAGAAGAATATCCAGCACTCAGCTCTGGTCAAGGCTCACAAATCCTGCTACCACCCCTTCATGAAAGCCATAGACCAGACTTGGTCAGCTTTCCGATTACCTGCATGAAAAATTCCTCAACTCAGCAAAGCAAAGAGGTTTTGTGGGTCCTCAGATTTGAGAGCTGGTTCCACAAATTGTTGCATGGTAATTCGAAACAAGCAAGGAATTCTTTTCACCTAGTGTCTTACAAACTTTCTCAGGAATGTTAGGGAAGAAAACTACAAGTAACAAGACGTAGAAGATATGCTAATGCAGTATCAGAAACTTGGCTGCAATGTGTCCCTTAAGATCCACTTCATTCATTCCCATCTGCATTGCTTCCCTGAAAACTGGTGTATGATTAGTGAAGAATATGGCGAACATTTTCATCAAGATGTCACAGCAATGGAACAAAGATACCAGAGACAGAGATGCTGCCAAACAGCTGTACGAGAGACAGGTGAAGAAATCTAAGAAGTACCGGTAGATCAACAGAGATTTATTTTCTGCTCTTTTTTAATTTAAACATTGATTGGTTTATAGAGTACACAAAAAGACTAGAGCCACTTTCACTATTTGATTGTTATAGTTGTGTTGAACACATAAAAACTGATAAGAAATTACTTATTTTATTTTAGTCACATGACTTTAGTAACAAAAAATTTTGAACCATGTAGAATCTATTTAACTTATGCTGATGCTTGTATTATTGCAGCTGGCTCTCAATTAGATTGTAAATTAGTACTAGAAGTAGTAGAAGTTGATAATTTTGCTGACCAAAATTATTGGGAGAGAACACAGCTTACACTGAAGAATTTGAATTGAACTAGTGGGTTAATAGAAAATATTATGTTTATATTCTACTTAAAAACTCTCATCACAAGTTATTTTTAGGGATAGTAATAATGAATTAGAAGAATTAAGTTTAAAAGTCAAGAGGTTTAGTCAACTTTAATTTGATACAAAACATCAAAGTGTAAAGAATACAGAGAATAAATAAACAAGGTAATAAAAATATACTTGTTCTGAAGAATGTATTCTACTATTTCTACACAGGTTCTTGATCTGGTTCTGGTTGTTATTTCTTGTTTAATTTCTAGTTAAATCGAGTCAATGAAAATCTACAAATGGCTTTTACTTACAATTCAGCTGGGCATTTTTCAGGAAGCATGAGTAGGTTACCTTTGCCCACATAGTCCAAAACCTCTTTATTCGAGAGTCCCTGATAAGGGAAACTACCAAAAGTGACAATTTCAAAAACCAATACCCCAAAGGACCAAATGTCTGATTTTGCTGAATAAATGCCATCTTTGAGTGCTTCAGGTGCTGTCCACCTCACGGGCAACATGGCTGGAAAAATGAAATATTCCTATGTTTATAATTATAGTATTAATATTTATAGGATTAGTTTTTTAAATGAACAGTTCAAAATGTGTAATCCAAGTGGTTAACAAGCATGTACCCAGGATATTCCAAGAATTTAAATATATTAAACAATGCATTTCAAGAAATCTCTCCCACCACAACAATAAAATGAAATACTGTAAATAAAAATAAATATTCCCATCATCAGCTAAAAAAAAATTATATAAATATAACTTACTTATCCTTCTTAATATTTATTTCTGTTCTTAAAATATATTACTTACAGACCCCAATACACTGAGCAAAAAGTAACAGTACTGAAACATCCACACCTTGAGTAAGTGCATCTGTCAATAGGACATAGCTCTAGCTGCCATGTGTTCCCAGATGTGAAAAAGATTTTATGTTCTGCAGTTCTCGCTGCAATGGGGTCTCTCAACAAAGTAAAAAATATTTATAGTTGACCATCATTTTTGCTCATATGTAAGTGATTGTGAAGGTGGGAAATGTTTTGAAAGAGGTGCCAGAGCAATTCCAAGAGAGATTCTTATTCAACAGCAGCAAGTATCACAGTTATACCGTCTATTGTTACAAAAAAGGAGTGTACTGTGATCTATATTGTTGACCCGTAAGTTTTTGAAAATGAGAATCCTGAACTTTTTCTTCAGAAGGTGATGCGCTCGCCCCTATGAAGTCTACAATGTGCATTTTTGTACCTGATACAGGTTGGACAATGCTTGGCCCAGCCAGGATGATGTATTGTGAAAGTTTCTGGCTATGGTGTACAAGATTCCAGATTTTATAGGAATGAGTGGTTCTCTGAAGTAAGTCAATCAGACTTTCCTTTCCGTTAACAATTAACAAAGAATATTATTTCTAGAACAGAATTACTTGGTGCCTTTCTCTCTGAATTATTCTTTCATTTTTTTACACAAAAAAGCTGCCCCCTTTACGTTTACTAACTTATGGGTAAAAATATTGCTTAACTTTTAATCCTTTTTTTCTTTGTGGAGATACCAATATAAAAAAAACAACTGCTCAACAAATAATCCTTTTCACATAATGTGGTAGCTGGAATTATACACTGTTGACTAACGCAAGTACACATTCACGATGCAGGAGTTTCATTACTGCTAGTAAATAAAAGTATGCTGTATTCATTATTGCATTCATTGTTTTATAAAAAAAAAAAGGCATACATACTAAACCCGTTTTAAAATAATTCCATTGACATACATATCAAGACGATAGTGTAGTAGTTGTACAATAAAAAAAAAAGTTTTAAAGGTGAAATGAATACCTTTACGGCTGAAGCGGTAATAGTCGGTACTTGAGATATGTCTTGTCATCCCAAAGTCACTAATCTTGACTGTTTTATTGGCGTGAACTAAGCAGTTGCGACATGCAATATCTCTGAAAATTGGTCCAAATTTTTTTTATTTTAAATAGGTATTTAAACAGATGTTTTTAATTTCAAATGTTGCTCTAAAAATGTCTAAATTTAAGTAAAACAAGAAATTGTATTGGCCATTTTAGTTTTTGTGGAACATGCAAAATGATGCATATAATTAGTTAATCATCTTCATCTCCTTAACAATGGCTCACTATATCCACGTCTTATTCCTTAGAAAAATAAACTAAAAAGTAAAATGTATCTTGTTCTATGTGTGTGCCTGTTAAATTGGACAGTATTACCTGGGTACATTTGTCAACATTTAATTACCTGTGTACATATTTGAGAGAATGAAGAAAGTCCAGCCCTTTAGCAACATCCACAGCCATTTGAGTTAAGTTTTCAGCCTTGACATCTTCAGCTTCTTTCACACCCTGGCCAACCAAATTTCTACGAGACAGTAGGTACGTTTTTAAATCACCTGAGGAAGAAGTTTTTACAAATTATTCACAGAAGTCCTGTTTGAATTTTTTTGTGGTATTTCATTTCATTTTCTTTCCCTTGCTGAAAGCAGTTGAGAGACCATGGGGATGCACACAAAAATGTTTATGGGGTAGGGAATAAATCCAATCTCTTTTTTCAATGAAAATCACAGTGCAGGAATAAAGATTAAATGTATCATTGAGATTTTAAAAGGGGGATGGGGGGTTTATATAAACACTTTCTCCCTCCTCTTGATCCCCATAGAAGAGATCTATACTGCTAGGGTTTCAAGTGATCACTTTATTAAAAATATTTGTTTCTTTCTGATAGTGTGACCAATATTGTTGTATTAGAGATCTATTGGGCCTCCAGAGCATTTTTTTTTCCAGTCACTATTAACTTCAATAAATTCAACAAATTTGTGCTTTACATGCCAATCTCTTAGTAGAAAGTTAAAATATGTTAAATTTGATATTGTGTATGATGGTCTAATAGCTCACCATGAAGTAGAAATTCCATGACAGCATACATGGGCTCCTTGCGTGTGCATACACCCCAGAGTTGAACAATGTTCTCATGTTTGAAACTTTTCATCATGTCAACTTCTCGGAAAAAGTCCAGCTATTAAAAAAAGCACAAATATATATTTTATTAAAATTTCCAAATTATTCCATTTATCCTAAAGATAGATAAGTTTCCGACCATCTCACTATCTTCTTACTGAATTTGATTACAAACATGATTTGAACGTCAAATGGTTTTTTTTTTGTATAGATATTTGAGCTTAACAACATGAAACAGTGAAAGAAGAACTTTTAGACTGACCTAGAAGAACTTTTAGACTGACCTTTTCCTCAACTTTGTGATCAAGTTTTAAAGTCTTTACAGCGACAGCCACCCACCCCTCTTTCTCTTTGTACATCTCACCTCCCATCACAGTGCCTGGTTAACAGATAATATGTCAAATAAAGTGCTTGCTCCAGGCAACAATATAGTTGAGTCAAGAAATCTGTCAATCCTAGACATGTTTTTTTTTGTAAAGATATAACTAAATGGAGGGACTAGAGGGAAATTTATATTTATAAAATATTTTACAAAATGGTGAAATTCAACGGCAACACTAAGAGTCCAAGACCCATCTGGCATAATTATAAAAAATTATATCACAGATATCTGAACAACAGTTCCGAAAATGAAAAGATTATTCTCTAGCTTTATCTGATTTCATATTTAAGACTATGGGTGCAGATCATTTAAAACATGACCATTTGATCTCATGTCTGATAAAGTTATTTAAGTCTTGTGAGATCTAAAAGCGAAGGAAACAAATGACAAATGAGTTGGATACTAACCAAATGCTCCTTCGCCGAGGACTCTGTTGAGCACAACATCTTTGCGAGGTATTTCCCAGTCATCCACAGTCAAAATGGGAGAGAATTCCTCCTTAAAGAGACCAAGCTCTTTGATTCTCTCATGAGTAGCCTTGAATTTTTTCATCCTTGCATCACACCTAAAATTAGATGTTAATAATAGTTCCTTCAGCAACTATTCACAAATAACAGTTTTAAAAAGAATGACTTAATATCAAATAATAATCTATCCAATAAATAAGGAAATATCCCCCACTCATTAGATGTTGTTTTTTTTAAAATTGATAAACCTATCTCTCTTTAAGAAAAAATAATATGGTAAGTTAGATATTGGTCAGTGAATTAAACGTTTCTAATAAACATGTTTTCATTATGTCATTATTTGGTTCAAGGAACTATTAATTTCTATGAAATACACATTTCAGGACTTCAAATTTTTTTTTTAAACAATACAATGAAGGGGTCAGATAAGTATATGTGTCATTAATTTTGTTTAAATTTTAAAGTTGCTAAATTTAATTTACGTCAATTTTTACAGGTTTACATATGCTGTGTCTTACTATACCGGTATCTATCTCAACTGATCCTCTATAATACAGAAACTTGAGCCCATTTAGTGACATTCTTTTTAAGAACCCTGACAATTTTCCATGTCTTAATTCCTTTATATTAACTTCGCCTTCATTTGTTGCTGGCAGGCAAAATCTTCAGACAGCTAATTGACCCACTTCCTGTCAATTTACTGAGCTGAAACTTGGCACATAGACTTGTTGCCAACAACAACACATTCTATCTTATTTCCAGCCCCAACCCCTAAAAATAATTTTTTCCTGTTTTTCAAGGGGAACATGAAGGAAAATTCCTGATAGCTGAGCTAAATACTAAATGAGATTGGGGCACTAAATGGGATTCTTATAAATTGCGTTACTTGTACGCATGTTTTGTCAAATTTTCAGCCTCACCCATTGCTCAATATTACATTTTACAAAGGATTTATTAAAAAAAAAAAATATGTTTTTCGGGGTTAATTTATTTTAAAAACTCTTTCTGTTTTAAGCGCCCACAAGTTATTTAAATTACGGAGTGTTTTTTACCCGTAATAAAAAAAAATTACTTCAAGGCTAAAATAGATGCTTAGTTGTCCTTTTTAACAGCTTTTCCTTACCTGTATTTCATTACAATTGGAATGATGATCGCAATAATGACAAATCCAAAGAAAACAAAGACTGTGACGATGACGTTGGCGATTGTACAGGTGACCCCAAGCTGTGCACGGAAACTCTCAAATAAACATTCCTCCATGGCTGAGGGAGTAGACAGTCTCATGAAAATACTATTTTAGTCACACTCAAATATATTTAGTTATATTATTATATATAATATATATATACATGCAATGCAGGCTTTAACTTAACACTCTAAGGTCGCAAGCATGGAGTTGGCTATGAAGCTTAATTCTGGATCACAGACTCAAGCTTATGGGGTACTTAAAACGATCATCCACTTGTGGGCAGTCAGCAGCCTGATTACTTTGTCTACAGTTCTTCCCATTTAATTGCGGGAATATTTTTTCAAAGGATCTCCAGCTGTCCCTATCAGAGGCCATCAGTTCCAAGGTTATTAAAGTATAGCTGCCTTATTAGAATAACAATCGATCTTAAATGACTTATCTGTATAAGTCTATAATAACTTTGGGATATCCATAAAAAAATGAGACATAGCACAAATTTTATTTTTAATGTTCAACAAAACAGAATATCTAAAAATTGTGTATTTCTTTTGGCTTGCTTTAACCTTTTAACACTGGAGAGAATACTTTTTAAAAATTAAATGAAAAAAATTAGCTTAAGCCTCTGGGTCAAACGCATCGAATCATATAGACATAGTCATAAAAACAATGTCGTATGGATATTTTACATTTTTAACTTTTGTAAGCTATTTAAAAATTTGCTTGTACTTAAAAAATGTGGAGATTTAGAATAATTGTAAAAATTGCATTTTTTGATTTTGCAAGCCTGCTTACAAATCCATTCCAATAGGCTCATTGCCCGCCGTAACAGTGGACAACCTCTGGCAAATTTATAAATAGACACTTAAACATCAACATTCCGGTTTTTGTTATGGTTATATGTTATGGTTAACCCTTTAAGGTTAGCAATACTAATGAAAACTGCTTACAATTTTCTTGTTTATCATTAACTGGTGACAAAGGAGACAACCAACGAATCAGACTTGTGTAGATCTTTAGGATGGGCTCCCCTTTAGGCTCTTTGATTGGTGAGTAATGTCCCACCACACGTGTATCATTAGAAAACTCTTGAAGAATAATCAGATCAGCATTACGGTCACTGCCATCAAATTTAATCCATCCCGACACTCCACTGAAGCTAAGATTGGCAATGGCTGATCGAAATGCTCTGGAAATTATGTAAATGTTTGGTTTGATTAGTGCATCAAAATTTAAATAAAAGAAATAAAGAATGGTCTGAACTAAATTTTTTAGGGAAGTAATTAAAGACTATCAAGCAATCTTATCAAACATACATACATCAAAGTTAAGTTTATTGATAATTATAAAATTTAACTCAGAGCATCAGTGCCAGTCTTGTGTATTCAGAGGGATTTGTATATATATTCATGTAAATAATTTATTCACATTTACTATTTATAGAATCTCTCTCCTGGTTTCTTTTGCTCCTATGATCAACAATGTTTGTCACAAGAAAAATCCATCATTATGCTATTATAAAAAATACAAGGTTGCCACTTGAAATATTAGTCACTGCCTGAAAAGGGAGACATTTTTTTTTCTCTCTTGTCCTTGAGCCTTTCTGTTACGTCAAGCCAGGTAAACCATTTTACCTTGCTGTTTTTACAGAATGAATTGTCTCCAGAGCCCCATGGTTCTGTTTTAATAATGCATGGAGACCTTTGGCATAGACCCACACAGCATCATAGGCGAAGCTCGCAAAGTTGCTCTCCTCAACAAACTGGTTGGAAAAACAACATTGTTTTGTTAAAACTTTGATGCACTCGTTTTTTTTTTATTACATAGCCAAACTGGGACCAAGAGGGAGGAAATTTTAAAATGTCCAGTGTTTTGTTAGTGGGTGTGCGAGATACTAATGCTTTTGATATCTTTTAATTTTACTGTAAATTGTAAATATCTATAATAATAAATTATTAGGAAAACATTTACTGAATAATGCAAATAAAATAGTCTGTTTAAGTAATGACTCTTAATGAAATCCATTTATGGACATTTGAAGCTTATTTTCAGTGATTCAGATAGCTCATAGAAATTTATCACTTACCGTTCCTAATCTTTTTGCATATAATGCTTTAAATTCACTGACAGTAATGTTTCCCACGACCCAAGTATCCAGCGGTGCAGTAAATGATTTAGACAAGACAAAATGTCCTTCAGCCCCATGCTCAACCTCTGCTGTGGTACATGGAACATTCTCTCTGTGGGGGTAGGCTTCATGTGTGTTTGGTTCACTATTATAGTAGTCAACATTTTGCCAGTCTTTCGGATACCATGAGGGCAGGAACCACACATACCCTTCAAAAGCTGTCATTTTCTGATGGTTAGAGTTCAGTATTTACATTAGGTCATAGGCTCATATGGCGGCAGAAACGCTCATTACTGGTCATTTCATATGATAGTAATTTCGAGCTTTTATTGTCTTTCAATACTCAAGATAATTGTACAAATTAGCATAGCTGATCAATACAATACAAAGGAATTTTAAAAATATTAACATACTGGATTCCTTAATGTGAAACAATTTTATAACTTTTATTTTCATTCATTTAAAAAAAAAAATCTGATAAGTTAAATCTATTTAATTTTAATCACCCGTAATGCAATTTAGTCAATAATTTTTAAAATTGTCTAAATTAAAGCCAGTTCCTAAAACAGAATCATATGGTCACCTGTTTGTAAGCTTCACACATAATTTCTCGAGCTACATGACTGAAGACATCAGCTATTATAACTCTCACATTCTGAGCTTTAAATTCTTTCAAAATCTTATTTTGAGAAAACAACAGAAAAAAAAAGAATCATTACATTTATAACCAAATGTAAGAAATATAAATAAATTTTAGTACCGTAATTAAACTTGCTTCTTTGTTGTTTTTTAAAATTAAATCATATACTGTTAACTATTTCTAAGCATTCTATAACCCTTTATTAATGTTGATGTGGAAACATAATATTAAATCAGCTGATTTTTTTTTCTTCAAATAATGTTCTTAGCAATTAAAATATTTACTGTTTTAAAATGTGTGTCACCTGCTTTGAATTTTTATTGCATGATATTAATCTTACAAGACTGAATTATGTGAGTGTTAAATTTTCTAATTTTACTTAACTTAATATAATAGGGTAATAGAAAATTAAAACTTTGTAAATTGAACTGAAATTTCTTGAAGGACCCCAATGCTTCTAAGTAAGAGATTGGAAAACCTTTTTGGAAGTGGGATTTTAAATTTTAAAACTCCCATCTTCAAAGTTAAAATACCTGAGATACATCTGGAGAATGAGTGCCATTCAGAGATTTCCGTCTAACAATCAGGGAAATACCATGGAGTTTGAGCCTCTCCTGAAGGGCCATTTGATACTCTGGAAATTCCTGCCCACCTTCAGCCAGGGCCCCTACAGTTCTCCATCCCAACTCTCTAAACAAGTTGGGAAATACTTGCCTGTTGAAAGGTAAAAATGTTAACACTGGCCCTTGCTCATCATTTAACAGAAAATGCATTTGTCATTTTACACAAATATGCACTGCTTCAGATTAATAATGGTAGAACAAAACAAAGATTAAATTGCAAGTTTATTTTTACCCAAAAAATCACTATTTTCATTACCGGTAGTAAAAGCTGGAAAGTCATTCAATTGATGGTTTGAAGGAAACATTCTTTAAACTTGGAGATGCATTGATGAAGTTTTCATTATGTACTTTCCAAAAAGTCCTATTCTAAAATAAGGCTTAAACATACAAAATAAACCAATATTTGTGTATTTCCAATATGTTGCTTTCAATACTGTGAAGAAAATTATCAATAGAAAATAAGATTGCATACGTGTAAAGCTGGACCGGAGGGACAGTCCTAAAGAAGTATGGGTACTTCTCCCGATCCGACAGCACCTGAGCCTCAGCTCCATAACTGACCATCATAATGTTAAAATGTTTGGAGAGGGCAGCTATCCTCTCAGCAGGATCAGAACATCCAGTGCCTAAATGAACAATACAAATATATTAAACTAAACAGAGATTTATTACCAGAAATTTTAGGGAAACAAATGTTCAATAAACATCAATAACAAATAATTTATCTAGTTATCAGGGGTTCAACTAGGTAAGGTGGGTATATTTACATTGACAAAAAACAGATTCCCATTTCTACCTAATATCCCAGCTATTGGGGGATTTCTTTGCTGAGCTAGAGAGATAAACTGACTCATGGCCACATCATCTTCACACTTGGTGTCATACTCCAGCAGCATCAAAGTATGGTTTGGAAGAGTTTCTGGGTCTTTATTAACTAAATCAACAGCCAGTTTAGCACCTACAGTTGGAGAGTAACAAAAAATGTAAGGTAACCAGATTGGAAACTCAAATTTCAAAATAAAACATTAAAATGAGAGCTGAAAAATTTTTTAAACTGTTAATTGAAGGAATGTAATTTAGGTTTATACAAATTTATGTCCTTGAAATCATTAAAACAATCACTTAATAAAGTCACTTAGTCAAGATTAATCTGGTTATAAGAGGATTGAACTGTAATAAAGATTTTAAGTAGATTAATGAGACACAAACAATTTGTGTAAATAAAACAATATATGAAAATCTTTCAGGGGTATTACTTGCATACAGTACACCAGTAATTGCAATGTGCATTATTCCATTATGGTTAGCACTGGTGAAATGTTTAGAAATGGCACAAAGGGCTTGTTGATTGATGTTGTACAGATTTTCTCCATGACGACGACCTGACTCCAACAGTATGATTTTCAGCATTTTTTACAAAAATCCCATTTTGATTTGTGCAATTAAAACCATCTTTGATTTTGAATTTTCCAGATCACTTTCCCTCTGGAATTCCTTGGACATCTTTGAGGACTACTTTTGCAGCGCATGAGATCTAACATCTAGTGGTGCATAATATGCAATACTATTCAGTAGCTAGTTTTAAGTGTAAGTATTTCAGATAGTTGTATGTGACTGATATGTGTCAAAATCAATAAAACGAAGTGCTCAACAATACAAAGTTGTCTGGCAATTTCCATATTTGTAGGACATGGGAAGTAGATTGAAAAGAGCCTTAAAAATAGATGAAACAACACTATGGCTTATGCAACTAAAAAAAAAAAAGGGAGTACCAGTACCATTACAAATAAAAATTTGACACACTTTTTTGTAGCACGGACAATTCATAAGTTTCTTAAGTCATAGCTTACTCCTCTTTTAAATCTATTATTTTAATTTGGAAAAGCCCCTTAGTGTTTCTTTAAAAAGCTGCAATTTAATTTTAAAATATTTAACATGCAGTTATTTGTATTATAATTAAAACACTGAGAAGTTTTAAATTTATAACAAATGTTAAAAGTGCACCTTAAGTCCACCTACCTGCCACAAGCCCAGGCTGAGACCACATTCTGCCACTTAGAGGAAAGAGACCCCCAAGGTATATTTTGGGTTTCTCTCTGAGACTGTTTGGTAGCCATTTATCCCACTGTGCCATATTATTCTGCACCCACCAACAGGCAATTTCGTTGACTGAGTTATCAGGGTACAGGGCAATCAGCTGATCATACTCAATGTCTGAGAAACTCATTTTAGAGATAATATGATAAGCCTCAGGTGCTCCAGTTTTCAGAGGCCCCCAGAGGACCTTGGTCAGCTGATTAACTGGGAAGTCACAGTCCCTAGGATCCTGAAAACGGTTTTAATGGTTCATTATAAATAAGCAGGAAATGAAAGAAGGATAAATAATGAATTTATCTTAAATCTTTATACGTTTTAAAAGTCAGAGGTGTTTTTGCAGCAAAGTAGACACAATGAAAATAGCCCACATGAATTCTTTTTGTCAAATATTTTTTTTTTATGGATGAGTCAGTGAGACACAGGACGACCATTCGAGTGGCCTAGGGTTTGACTCCAAGCTTATCAGAAAAGTTCTAGTTGGAACAGACACAGCCTTTCAAACAATAAAATAATAGGCAAGGAAGAAAACCCTTGGAAAATAAAACAACAGCAAAACATGTTACAGGGCAGCTAACAAAGCTGTATACTTTATAATCTTTGTCTATTATATTTATTATAAAAACAAGTTCAAAAGTCATAAATTCTTTTAAAATAATTTTTTTAATAATTTTTTTCTTTGGTGCTAAATAATAAAATGACTAAAAATTACATTTTTGTGAGATGAATGAGTCTCTGGGAAATTGACACGTGTAAACTTTCCAGAGGCTGTCAGTGTATCAGGTTGTGAGCTAAAAAAAAGAACTCTGTGATTGACTTGAACTTGTTCATTGATGAATGAGTGCAGTTTGTCTTCCAGCCACACTATGTCTACAGACATATTCAGAGCTAGTATCTGTGACTCAAGGATACCTGCATCAACACCTAAATGTACATTTCAAGTACATAAAATGTTATCATTAGTAACATGAATAACAATCAAATCAATCTATTTATTAAATTAAACATGATAATTAATAAGTATATTTCATTTTAATGCATTTAAAAATACAAAAATTATCAATCATTGCAATCTTTACCATAACACTTTAAAACATTTTATTTAAAACAGGTAATGATAGAGATAAAAAGGCATTGTTTCAATGAATGAGAATGTTTCAAATTACACGTATCCAGAAACCTTGGTTTGAAAACAATGTTATTTAAATAGAAACTTTTAGCATGACCTTAATTTTGATGAAATTCAACTTATTTTTGTGGTGTAGTTTTCCTAAGTTCCTAATAGACACCAAAGCTAGTGATTTTGTTGTTTGACAATTATAACTCACCTTTATTGGAAGCGAAGAGCGTCGCACACTTTGGTCTCTTTCCTTTGAACTCTTGACACCTGGGGTTTCTAAAAGCGTCGACTCTATAATCAGGTTTAAGCAGTTCCAGTTCCTTCTTACCCCACCATGAGAACATTCCTGCAAGTTTAGGCACACTGAATGATATCCAGTGGTCGATGATCTTGGAATCATTTCTCCACACTTCATCAACAACTGCTGTAGGAATAAACCAGCCCATTCTGTGATGATAATAAAAATAATAATAGTTATTATATTTCTAAAATATATTGGTAGATTAATCAGATTAATTGTGGAAATTTAGAATATTTAGAAAGTGAGATCTGATTTTTCTCATGTTTTTAGTGGTTAGAGTCTAAGTGCAACAGGGCCTTAACATCTGTTAAGTAGGATGAACATCTCTTCAATGTTTGAGATTTCTCCGTGATGTTATTTACAAGATCCTACCATAACTTAGGTTCTTTTTTTAACATCACTTTGTATGATGGACAATATATATTTAAATTTTGGTTTTGACTTCATACATTTTTCTATAGATATTAACAACGTTTAACACTTGGAATATAGTGAAAAGTATAACAATTTTCATACCTTCCCTGTGGACCTAATGGTCCAGCATCCACTAACAGGTGAGTGTCCAGCCATGGTCCCTTATCAAAGCCTGCGACCATCCAAGCCTCAAGATTGACCATAGTATTTGGGATAATATCATAGTTTACTGTGGGTGGTTGGCAGTGTCTGATAAATATAAACATTATATACTCATGCTTTAATCAAATGGTTTTTTTAAACAAACATCCATTTTGAATTTACATACACTACAATGAGTTATCAACATTTAACTGTACAAATGGGCATGCAATGCATTAATATAATAATAATAAAAAATAAAGGTTCATAAATGTGATTTAACAAAATATTGATGAAAAAAGCTGAAAATTGTCATTCCCATTACACCAAAATTCTGAACTTAAATAATTAAGTAACATACGCAGTTCAACAATAATTTTCAAATCATGTTAATAGTTCAACTAATGTCATTAGCAATGACGATTCAAAATGAGATTGATTTTTGCTACACAAACTCTTACTTTGTTTAAAGTTCCAAAACCATGTCACTCTGTAAGATTTTGGACAATGTTGTCATAAATTAGATTGATTTCAATGAATGATAAGTTTCTTTTCAAAGCTTATTATTGAAGCCTTAATGTTCCATTAGTCTAGTTCTATCAGATTTAAATTTTAATTTAATCTGTAATTTGCCTCTTACCAATTATGTACCAGTATGTGTTACAAACATATTAATGTACTACTACTACATTATCTTACTTTGATGCCATATTCCCTGATATTCTGTCCAACAATATTGTGATGTTATGATTATCATAAAAATAGCAGTGCTCTATCTTAATATTCTGATAACCTGCAACAGTCTGAAAGTTTAAAATAATAAATTAATTTCAAATTTTTACATTTTTTAAAAATAAAATTAGGTAATAAATTTGAAAATAGTTAATTTTTAAAATATAAATTTCATATATCACCCATGACATAAGATATTGCTATTAAATTGTTAATTTGATTGAATAGTAACCAAAGCTAATTTAACTCTTTTATGTAGTAAAATATTTACAGACTACAGATAGATCAACCGTGTTATTTTTCATACAATTTTATATATAATCCCGCAGACAAATACCTGAAGGATAATTTTCAGTATCATGTTTGTGATGCGATGAGAAATTCTATTACTGTCTTCAAGGATAATTGGTAGGTCTTGATCTTTGTAGAAGAAGTAATGTGCTTGTTTAGGATATTGGTCTGTAAAATACAAATATTTTAAATTAAAAAATACCAAGGAATAATGTGATGAAAATTTTTAATTAGCTATGTCAATGGGGAAAAAAAATCATTTTTGAAATGAACCCATGAGAAATGTTTCAAACACTCACCAAGGACTTTGTCCCCAGCCTAAATAAACTAAAAATAAAATTTAAGTTTTCTCATTTTTAAGTCAAGCTTATCCTTATTTTAGATTTGTTTCAGTTATATTTAACACCATTTTGTAAATAAATGCCAATACTTGATAATGTAATTTCTAAGTGTGTTAGAATTTCTCAACATAACAATGTCAAATTCTTAAACTGTTAACTATTTCTGTTTTTGTCATACTTTGAGTGTTGATTACACAACTATCTGCCACCACTTGACCAATAAGGGCCATGATTGGAGACAGAAACATCAGGGTCACCAATGGGAGCAGAGGCCAAAGTTTCTGGAACTGAAACAGAACACCCATTGCCAAATGGGACTTGGGCTTCTTCATTTTGGCAACACTTCGTAGAAGAATTTCTTATGGAACAACTTCAATTACCACCATAGGAAAACTTGCACTGAAATAATTAAGATTGATGTTTCAACTTATGGGCCATATAGTTGATGAACAAAAACAAAAATATTTTGAAATATAAAAAAATCACAGCAACCACATATAACTGCAACGAGTACATTATATCCATGCAGGCTGATATCTACATGTTAATGCATTATGGTTAATAAATATATGTCTCATATAGTTGGACCCGGGGTGAAACTAAGCAGGAATCAAAATAAAACAACCCCCCCACCCCCGAGTCAATACCAAAATTCAGTGCTTCTTTGTAACCCTAAGATAATCCATTTGTATGCCAAATAGGACTGTAAAAATCACAGACTAGCTATAATAGTACTGTCTGTTGGTGATACCATATTAAAAAGACGTCTCAGGAATCAACAGATGGAATGCATTTAAAAGGCTCACTGAATCCCCTCAACAGGCCCTTTCCCCCCACTTTTGCTGTGGCTTCAACGCCCCAAATTTCTGCTCCCCACACCCCATTGATCAAAGTGAGAGTACTGCACCTTTTCTACCAACAAAAAAATGTATTTAGTTTATGTAGGACTGGGCTTCAGAACATACCCATGCGCCACTTAAATGCAGACCCCCTGCATCTGATGCTTAGACGTTACGTCACTGGTTGTCTCATAGCTGAGTATTCAGCACGCCATACATAACCATAAATTCATTCTGGTAGTAGAGTCCCCTGAGGGTATGCTTTTAGCCTCAGCTTAGTTTCGTTTCTAAAATATTTTAAGTCCAACTACGTTTACCAAACTACAGGAAAATCATAACTTTGTCCTTTCAGAACAATCATTGTAATTACTCACATCCAAAGCTTTTTTAGATTAAAATGTGTCGTACTGTCTCTTCAATTGGGGAGTGAGAAGAGATCGAGGGCGCCGAACGAAGCTGGGGTAAGGTTTGGAGAGAGGTCTCAGTAAGCCCCTCCCCAGAAAATTTCTAATAAATTCAAAATGATGGGATGCATTTTGGCGCATACATGAATTTAGTTTTGCATCATTATACACTTAACCGGCTAGCAACAGCAAAGATGCTAGTTAAAATTTAGGTTCCCTTGACCATGCAATGGGTTACACAATTCCTTTTATTTTTAATTATAACTAAATAGTAGTGCTGTTTCATAATTTAATTTGAAACTAATTATTGTTTAAACTAATTCATCAAAAATAAAAAATTCCATTCAAAACAGTTGTTAAATTTTTTTTAAGGACAAAAAAATCTATTAGTATGTTAGTATAATTATTAAAAATTTTGACTTAACTAGGTTTTCCCAAATTTATAGTTACAAAAAAATGAGAAAAAGTACTGTTTTGTAGAAAAAGTCTATATATTTTGTATGGCATGGCTATTTTAAAAATAAATTAAAATTAATATGTGATTTATCTGAGGGAAAATAAGTCAGCGTGAATAACCAAACAAATGCAGTAACTTAAAATTTACAAACTTAACTAGTTTTTCCCAAATTTCTAACGACTATAACTTTCTTCATTTTAAATACTATATAATGAACCTTTGGTGCCTTTTGCAAGACTATTTGGTTTACTCCTCCCAAAACTCCCCGCCAGGAAAATATATCTATAATTTTTAATATATTTTTTTTTCTTCAAATTGATAATTTATCAAAAGAAAATTTTTCCTACAGTCTGCATGCAGCTAGAAAAAAAATGATTTTGAAATGATGTGAGAGTCAAAAAACTTATTTAACAAAAAAAAAACAAAAAAACAAAAAAACCGGTCTTGCCGCTTTCATTTTTTAAAGCAAAATAAAGTGACAAAATATCAATATCCACCAATAATATCGGCAGCCCCTAGAAGTAGAAGCGCGAGGTGGCCTAGAGACGTGAGGTTCCCTAGACTGCCTAGGGGTGTGATGCCCGTATGATGCCGTATGGATTTAAAGTCTAGACTATTCGAGAGGCAGAAGGCCCCCTCGAACATGAGACCACCTAGAGTCTAGAGGCGTGATACCCTCGACAAGTGCGCCATATGCTCATGCCTTAAGACGATTTTCTCCACTAATTTCACTACTGAGTACGGAGCAGTAGCGTAGCAAGGGTTATTACCGCCTGAGACTAACATTTTAGTCTAACATGATTTCAAAACAAAAAACCTTGTGCTTTTTTTTTCCATTCATATCTGGGAGAAGTAAAACGTGTTGACGAGAATTATTCCCCTTTAAGAAGTATCCAACTTGAGATTCGCATTTATAATATTAATTTTAGAATCTGCCGATAATATCGTGGGTTAAAATGGGGAAACGTGCTATCCACTGAATTGTAAATCAAATTAAATTGCCAAAATCTTTTAATATTTATTAACGATGTGTAAAGCATGATGCCTCTAAAAGAGTGAGTCTCCTAGAAGCGTGAGGCCCCTTATAAGCGTAAGGCAAGGCCCTGGGCCAGTGCCTAGTGAGCCCATATGCCTTGAGACGGCAATGATCTGATTATTAAGCGACCTGGCTTCTGCGGGGTTAGATACGTGTTAGCTGGAATAGCTGACACCAGTCCCGTGACCACTTTATAGAGAAATATTTGACGGAGCTTTTCTCGTCTGTCTTTAAGGGAGGGGACGTCAAATCTTTTTAAGATGTCACGAACGTAGCCAGGAGTGGTGGATTTGGTCACTTGCGATGAAGCGCGCTGCGTTGTATTCGCTCCATTTTGTCCACGTATTGCTTTAGGTATGGGTACCAGATTATCGCATCATATTCTAGTAGCGGACGGACGAGTGCGAGATAGGCATTTCGTTTGCAGGATGTTGGGCAGTGGCGCAGATTTCTTCGAATGAAACCAAGTGTGGAGATCGCTTTTTTTTTTGAAATTTTGTTTATATGGGGTGACCATTTTAGATTATTAGAGAGAAGAATTCCAAGGTATGGATTATTTGATACTTGTTGGAGAATGGTCTTGTTTGGAGAGTACATAAGGGTTGATGGTTTTTTTCTTGAGATACTCATTGTGTAGCATTTGGTTTCGTTAAATTTCATGCCCCATTTGTCCGCCTATTTCATAAGGCACTTCAAATCTGCTTGGAGGTGGTTGTGGTCATCGTAGCCATGTATCTCTCTGTAAGCAAGACAGTCATCTGCAAACAGCCTCACTTGAGATTTTACAGTATCCGGGAGGTCGTTTATATGACAGAGAAAGAGAAGGGGGCCCAGCACTGTACCCTGAGGAACTCCTGAGTCTATAGTGGCTTTGCTTGATCGGACGCCATCCACCACAACTTGCATGGTTCTTTATATTAGGATGCCGAAGCGGTAGAGCTTATGTAGAAGATGTGGTTGATGAACCAGGTTGCCATTGTGACACCGAAAATTTTAAATTGGGTGAAAGTCCCTGTGTCGGTTTCTGATGACGAAATTTGGTGTGTTTTTTTTTTTAATCGGCATCCGGTGTAACATGTTGCGGAACTTAAATGAAGAAATGAGTCAGCTTTGCAGTTTTGGGCACGAACCCCAGCGGCCCACAGCGCGTTTCATCCTGATATGTTCTGGCAACTTAACCGCAGCGGCCCACAGCGCGTTTCATCCTGATATGTTCTGGCAACTTAACCCCAGCGGCCCACAGCGCGTTTCATCCTGATATGTTCTGGCAACTTAACCCCAGCGGCCCACGGCGCGTTTCGCCCTGACATGTTCTAGGGGTCTAAATAGTATCGTTTGTAACACGTGACATTTTTTCTCGGTTTTTTTCAATCGATACGAGGGAAATTAATTTGGTGAAATACGGAAAATAAGTCAGACTGAAGTTTAATTGAACATAAATTTGGTGACAAGGAAATTTTTTCGAAGGGACTTTTTCTAAAAATCTATTTTGATCAATGGAGACAATTTGTAGATAATAGAAGGACATATAATGCTCTATAGGACGGTGAGAACGGAGGAAGCGGTACGCCGGAAACGACGGACACAGGTAAACTTTCGCCCTGTGCAAAGCACCCGTTCGGCGCCCCCTTCCTTGTCTCTGTATGGCTCCGCTCATTTTATTATGATATTAAAAAGAAAAGAGTCCTTGTGGACTTAATAAATATTGGCTAAGTATGTTTTTTTTAAAGTTCATTTTACTCTGTTGTTCACGAAACTGTTACACAACACTTCCTTACCGATGACGTCGATGGCGACGTCAAGGTCACCCACTTTCAATTACCAAGGACGTCACATCCAGTGTTTCTTTTAGAAATTTCCTGGGGGGGGGGGGCCCTTCAGATTTTTTTTTGATTTAATGTTGGACATATTTTTGCTCTGGGGGGGGGGGAGGGCACTTGGCTGAAAGTAACCCTGGTCACATCGTCGTCATAACAAAAAGTGAAAGAACTTTTCTGAACTACAAAGGACGTCACATCGAAGTCATATTTCAGTGCTATAAATTTCCTTATTCGTTGATCTAATAGAGAAGTTAAAAAGCGAATCGGATAGAGAATGAAATATACCGATAATTTCATCTTTAAGTTTTTTCAATGCTGAGTCAGCAAAAATCGATGCCCAAAAACCCAGTGGTAATGAAGTGGTTAGAAACGCACTCGATTTAATAATAACTGATGAACCGTCCACTATTGGTATATAAAAGGTTAAATTCCTAATTTTTGTTTTAAAATATTTATTTTTTCATTTTTCATTTTATCTAACTCAATGTACATGGATGGAATCGAGTACATTAAATGCTAAGCTAAAAACGATTTTTTTTAAAGCATAATGCTATAATACATTTTATAATGAACACTTGTCTCTACTTTATTAGTCATGCTTTTATGATGAAATATGATTTGAAAACAGATTGCATATGCTTAAAACTTAGCAAGAACTGTATTCAATTTATAGACCTTTATTTCGATGTAAAGGTAGTTAAATATAGTGTTATTAAAGTCTTTCAACTTGTGAAGCTGCAATATATAATTAAATAAAAATACCAATATATGCGAACAAAAAGTAAGATTTTGGCTTATGATCAGAAGCGGCTAATTTTCAAAATAATACGATATTTATAATCCTGTAAGCCGGTAACAAGATTAACCTGAACGCTATGGATCATCGACATATATCGAACAAAGCTCTATTTTATTGGTTCCATTAATTGTAATCGATGAAAGGCACACATTTCTATTACTTTTTTTTTAAAAGATATAAAAATTAAAATTTAATACAGTATTTTTTTTTTATATTAAAAAATTATTATTTATTTACACATTTTTTCCTCGGAGGGGGGTACTTGACTTGCTGGGAGAGGGGGCCCACCCCCCCCCCGAAACTCTGCCTGAAAGAAACCCTGGACGTGACCCTTGCCCTTTGCTTTGTTCATGTTTTTATTGACACGCTGGCAAAAGGTCGCCGTGTTGTCATGATTCATCAGCGGTGTAGCCGCCATCAAATAAAGTTGTTTGGCTATCGTCTATTTGTTTAAAAATAAAAATACGTATCCCTCCTCTCACCCCACTATCATCCGATCTGCCCCCCCCCCCCCATCCCCCTGCCAGGGTTGCCAACCGTCAGTAAATTTGCGAACGGTTCCCCAAAAAATTTGACCTAAACTGATTATTACGTAAAAGTCCGCAAGACGTTTAAGATGTCCAAAGACACAAATGTTTTTAAAGCAAAACAAAAGGGAAATCTCAGCGTTCATAAATTCCGCCTGATTGCATTAAATTTTTATGACCATAATCAGAAGTGTAATATCGTAAATAAAGACAAGTAAAATATAGCCATAAAGACAGTCGTATGCTTTTTGAAAACAATTCCATATTTATTTTTTCCCAACATGTCATTTTTCACCCTATTTGCTCTTTTTTTCTGTTTACGTTACAATTAATTTTTTTTTTTTGCCGTTCCACATCCCGGAGTCCGTAAACTTTTGCCGCCATATGCGGCCACGTAGTCTTGCCGGTTACCGGAAATTTGATCGAAAGAAATTTCGTCGACGGTAAATTGATCGACGGTAATTTGATCGACCGGAAATTTGGTCGTCTAATTAGAACGCGGCCCTTCGGCTAAAGGCTAACGCAATTGTCAATTGTCAGAAAATAAACAAGATTCACTTGCCAAACTTTCTATAGTGTATTATATTAGTAGATCTTTCCCTGTCTCTGGCCAAGGTCAGATGATGCAACAGGCGTAGACAACGCCGAGTCTGATTGGCGGCACGTTTGACTTGTGCTATCGAGAGAGGGGCATAACACTGACGGAGACACACTAGGTCGTTTCAGCCCCCATTCCCCCTTTTTTTCTGCCCCAACGTTCATTTACGGTAAGTCGGGATGAGGGCGACAATTAATTTCTCAACCATCACCTCCTTTAGACACACTTTCGCCTACACAGCGGTTCTGAACCTTTCGAGTGTCGCAACCACTAGAGCCTCGGTAACATGTGTCCACAACGAGTAATATTCTTAGAAGTTGAAAAGAGGTTGTTGTGAAACATTTTTTTTTAAAGTGTTGGTTAAATTTAAATTTAAAAAAATTGAAAAGGGGGGGGGGGGTGTGGAGACAGTTTGACCATAGTCTATATATAGTTCAATCATCAATATTTTCTTATTTAGGCAATATAGTCTAGTTGTTTAAACTAAACATTACCTTTCGAGTGTCGCAACCACTAGAGCCTCGGTAAAATGTGTCCACAACTAGTAATATTATTAGAAGTTGAAAAGAGGTTGTTGTGAAACATTTTTTTTTAAAGTGTTGGTTAAATTTAAATTTAAAAAAATTGAAAAGGGGGGGGGGGTGTGGAGACAGTTTGACCATAGTCTATATATAGTTCAATCATCAATATTTTCTTATTTAGGCCATATAGTCTAGTTGTTTAAACTAAACATTATTATCTTCATAGTCAGTAATCATTTCACAACAAAGTAGGCCTAATGTGGACAATTTTTTTATTTAAAGTGTTTCTTTGAATTTCTTTGGTATTCGTTTTTTTCCCCTTCAATTTCGAATTTGCAAAATATAGAAATGTTTACTTTTCAATACTTATGTACAGTACAATCAGTCATCAGCCAATTCGATAGCACTCTAAGTTTTTTTAATGCTACCCATTAAAAGTTTAAATTTTTTTTTAAAACAACATTTATGTTAACTTTAGCCTAAGCCAAGTGCCCCCCGGAGAAAAATATGTCCAACAGTAAATCAACTGGAACTGCTGGCACTGCCCCCCCCACCAATAAATCTGAAGTGCCCCCCGGGGGGGGGGGAGGGGGAATTTCTGAAAGAAACACTGTTTCAGACACACGTTCATCGAACGTTAACTAACGAACCGTGGGGGCTTTCGTGTGATGAAAATGTGGGCCCTCGGAGGGGGGGGGGGTTGAATGTGGGCCCTTGGGGGGTTGAATGTGGGCCTTCGTTTTGTGAATGTTGGGAGCGTTCTTATCAAGAATATGGGCCTCCGTGTGTTCAATGTGGGCCTCCGTGTGTTCAATGTGGGCCTCCGTGTGTTCAATGTGGGCCTCCGTGTGTTCAATGTGGGCCTCCGTGTGTTCAATGTGGGCCTCCGTGTGTTCAATGTGGGCCTCTGTGTGTTCAATGTGGGCCTCCGTGTGTTCAATGTGGGCCTCCCTGTGTTCAATGTGGGCCTCCGTGTGTTCAATGTGGGCCTCCGTGTGTAGAATGAGTGTAGGCCCTGTCGTGGGAAGCTAGTCACTGTCTTGGTATGTCGGCCATTAATTCACGGGGTTAAGCTTTTGTTGACACTGTTACCAACTCAATTCAAAATGGCGGGCCATATATAGAGCTGTACGAAAACTAAGCCACAGTGGCGTCCCTTGACAAAATGCCACCCAGGACGAAATGCCAAAAGTGCGCCCTTCAAACACACATTTTAAATAGTACCTACATATAAATCCCAAAAGTGCCACCGGGGCGTTAACCCTCATAGTCCCCCCCCCCTCCTAGGTTCGCCACTAACATACTTGATTAAAAGATCAAGCCAAAACATATATATTTTGGTCACCTCTCCATACAGTGGCGTAAAAGAGGGGGGGTACTACCGGATCTCCTTTTCCTCTACACAGAAAATGAGACTACTCAATGGCTTTAAGGAGATAATCAAGCAGGGCGACACCTTGTCACGATAGCCACTGAGTGGGCAACACGTGCAGCTGTCCACGCAGTGTAGGGGCCAGGCGGAACCTTTGGAGGGCGCCATTTACTGCAGAAATGAGTGCACTGTTGCATGACCAAAACTCATCCGTCGGCCTAGAAGTTTGGACAACGGTGGTCTATGGATTAATTTTTAAAAGGTCTACCTGGTAATACTACTAACACCAACACCATTCACGTGAAAGTAAAATGTTCCTTAAACTTTAAATCTAATAGCAACAATTGCGAGTGTTAAGATTTAAAGATCCTACAATCAAATGGTCTTCCATTGAATAACTTGTATTTTCCTTTTTGAAATAACAGTAGGCCTAAATATTACTAATATTAATATTATTCGTGTTATTTATACGTTATTATTATTGCAGATAAACACAAAAATGCTGTCTACAAACCTTTAAATATGTGCACACTGCTGTTATCCACAATGTCTACGAGCACACTGCTGTTATCCGCTATGTTCACACTGCTGATGTACACAACACACTGCTGTTATCCGCTATGTTCACACTGCTGATGTACACAACACACTGCTGTTATCCGCTATGTTCACACTGCTGATGTACAAAACACACTGCTGTTATCCGCTATGTGCACGCTGCTTGCTGCTATCCACTATGTACACAACACACTGCTGTTATTCACTTCACTTCCCCCCAGACTTATAAACACTAAGTATAATCGATGTGTTCCTGGGACATCCACTTTCTGAATGCACATATTCCACTATTACGTGCTACTCAATGTATTGCACCTGTATTATTTTTCTGTTACCTCTTCGAGAAAGCGTTAAACTTAATTATAGGCCTACCAACGATGGCTGATACTAAAAGACATTAGGCTATTTTACACACAAGACATTAGGCTACTTTACACACAAGACTTTAGGCTACTTTACACACAAGACTCTAAGCTACTTTACACACAAGATTTTAGGCTACTTTACACACAAGACTCTAGGCTACTTTACACACAAGACATTAGGCTACTTTACACACAAGACTTCAAGACTTTAGGCTACTTTACACGCAAGACTTTAGGCTACTTTACACACAAGGCTTTAGGCTACTTTACACACAAGACATTAGGTTACTTTACACACAAGACTTTAGGCTACCCTACACACAAGACTTTAGGCTACCCTACACGCAAGACTCTAGGCTACTTTACACGCAAGACTCAGGCTACTTTACACGCAAGACTCTAGGCTACTTTACACACAAGACTTTAGGCTACTTTACACACGCATATTGCCGGCTGTTGTTACCACTATCACATTCTGAATTCGATTGATTCAGTTGAGACAGTTACAGCATGTCAGAATACTTAAGTTTTAAGTCTCAGCTGTATCCTATAACTATATCCAAAGAACGCCGTTAACCTTGATTTTTTTGTCATAATAAGGTGTCCACTACATCTAAGCACTTCGTATTCCCATAGAAAATCCGAGCATAAGTAACAATTTATTCATCTTACTAATAACTAAAATAAGTTTGAATTCCTACATCATTGCAATCGCCAGTAACTGTACACACCTATCGCATTGTATACGCACCTAGACGGTTAAGTCACCCCCCCCCCCCCCCCATTTTTTTTTTCCATACGCTATAGACCCGCGGTATCAGTGTCATTGCGTCGCTACACTAGTGGAAGCTATCTATGTCGTGTTCAGGCCTCCCCTATCTACGACCGCCTTTAATAACAGCCTCGTCTATAAGGTACACAGGAATGTATTACTTGCTGTGCCGATGTTGAATGAATGGGGGCTTATACACCACGTGACATAGCTGTGTACATTTGAACGCTGTCGTACCGTCGCACATTCAGTAGATCTACGACCAGGGATTCCCGACCTTTAGACACAATGTGATAGGACATCGGGCTGTTTATTTGTCGAAAGCCGCAGTAATAATTTTATCTTTTTTTCTAGAACACACAAATCAATCAATACTTTAGCGACTACCCTTAGAATAATTTTACCACATGTTTATTTTTTTTATGTCTTTTAATCTTTGTTAGATAACAATGACAATGATCTTTTTAAAAATTATTTATTTAATTTTTTAAAATCAATTATCGGTTTTTGAAAATCATAGATCTACACTACGCAAATAATATATATATTACTGTAAATTACAAATTTTTAGCAATTTTCTAGTTTGGAGGCACCCAAATTAAGTTCCATTTTGCGTTACTTTTTACCCATGCTGAAATTGTATACATAAAAGGCATATTTATTTAAGTTTCATTTGTGGAACTTTGCTGAACATCAGGGGTTTCTATATAGCACAGTAGTGATTCCGAGATGTCGTAGCTAATTGATGTTGTAGACTAGAATTTGTAAAGGTAAAATAAAAATAAAAACCAACAATACCATAACGTCAAAAGTTATTGACGGAGTGATGCTTGGTGCCAACATGATCCGTCGTTTGAACGGTCTTTAGCTGTCACAGCCAGTGGCGTAGCTAGGCCTATGTGGCGCCCGGGGCGGGCCAAGATTGTTGCCGCCTCCATTATACGAAGAAAAAAAAACCCACTGCAGTTGGCCGAATATGCAGCCCCTTCATATAAAGAAACGAAATGCCAGCCGGTGGTGACTGAACCCCCTTTCCAACGCCGCTGAGTTAACTCATGGTTAAAAACGAATCTTTCCTGTTGGTTCTTCTCGAGACTCCACAGATTTGCCGAGACAAAATCCTGTTATACGATCGTCGTTATCACACGGTCACCAACAGGAACAGATAAAGACTGCCGACTATGTTGAGAGCAGTGACAATGTCAGTGTTGTTTGAGAGTCAAGTGGCAATGCTAGTGTTAGAGAGTCAGGTGGCAGAGCTAGTGTTAGAGATTCAGGTGGCAGTGCTAGTGTTAGAGAGTCAGGTAGCAGTGCTAGTGTTAGAGAGTCAGGTGGCAGTGCTACTGCTAGCAATGCAAGGATGGGGCTAGAGGGCCAATCATCCCTGAATCCAACATGAGGAGAGCCTTAATCGTCTTAAGATAATCCCTTAAAAGTGAATTTAACTATAAAATTACATGCACTTCACATAGACAGGGGCGCCAAAAACGTCTTACTAGTCCTCCTTGGGCGCCCCTTTTCCTCGGCACGGATCTGTCTATAGCTTACTGCTCAAGTAATGTCATGAAAAGCATTATGGCCCAGGTTGGCCCTATGCGTTTTGACCCGTTTTGACGGGGGAGTGGGGTAGCATTTCATACGTTCAGTGAGGGCGCGGGGTGCAGGGCATCTATCAGCACTGAAATAAGGCATTTTGGCGCCCGAAGCCAGCTCTGACTTCGTCGCTCCCGCCATGCATAACAATAAATGCATACTGGTAGTGGAGCCCCCTGAGGATATGCTTTCGGTCCTCATTTAGCTTTGCCCCTGGAATCTATATAGTCCAACTACGTATACCAAACTAAATTAAAATCATAATTTTGTCCGTTAAAAAAAAAAACCATTGTGTTTTCTTACATCCAGCGTTTTTTTTTTGTTTTTATGTCGATAGAGTCACTCTGGGGAGGGGGAAGAGATCCAGGGCGCCGAACGAAACTGGTGGTATCGTTTGGGGGTGGGTCCTGGTAACCCTCAGAAAATGATGATAAATTCAACCTGATGGGGTGCATTTTGGTGCATACATGAATTTAGTTTTGCATCATTCTACATTTAATCGGCTAGCAACAGAAAAGATTTTAGTTGAAATTTAGATTCCCTTGACCGTGCATGATTTTTACATTTCTGTTTATGGGAAAGGGGGAAAAAAGGGGGGGGGCATGGGCGCCCGCACAAAACTTTCTATGGGGGGGGGGCAAAAAATCGATTAAATTTCCAGGGGGGGAGGAAATTTTAGTAATGTTTTAATGTAGTTTTAATTTACTGTAGCGTATTTGTATGGTGAACGAACGGACAGGACATCAGCTTAGTTACTTTCTCTTTATCTTCTCTTTACTTTAATACATTTTTTGTCTATTTTTGTCTAAAAAAATTTTATCCAATCAATCCATGGGGGGGGGGGGCAAGTGCCCCCCTTGCTCCCCCTGCGGGCGCCCATTGGGGGGGGGCAACCATACACACATAATCTGGATTTTATTCAAACAGACAATTTATTAAAAGATTATTTTTTTCTAAAACGAGAAAAAAAAAAAAAAAAAATTTGAAATTTTATAAAAAACAAAAAAAATAAAAAAAAAATTTATTAAAAATTTTTTTTTTTTAAAAAAGAAAAAAAAAAAAAAAAAGAATTTGAATTGTTATGAAAATCAAAATAAACTTTTTTTTTTTTTTAAACGGATAAACGACCTTCCCACTGTATTTTGAAAGCAAATTAAATGACATAAAAATATTTCAATATTCATTAACACTATTGGCAGCATAATGACCCTAGAAACGTGAGACCTCTAGAGGCACTAGCCCCCCTAGAGGCGTGAGGCCGTGGGAAAGTGCCCGGGGTGCCCATGCCTTAAGACGGCACTGCCCCTGCTGAATAAAAGAAAAAAGTGCGCCCCTCCCACCCTTTGGGTGGACCGCCCACCACATTCCCCTTTCTACGCTAACTGGTTGTGAGTTGGGGGATACATCTCTGGTCCCTTTGACTGGCTGTGAGTTGGGGGATACATCTCTTGTCCCTTTGACTGGCTGTGAGTTGGGGGATACATCTCTGGTCCCTTTGTGTTTCTCCGACTTCATTTCTTACCTGAACTAATAAACCGTAAAAGCATGCGCCCTTGTGTTATGTGTTTATCCCCTTGGGCTCTGTGTGTGTATATCCCTTGTGCTATATGTGTATGCCCTTGTTCTACGTGTGTATCCCTTTATGCTATGTCATGTGTATATCCCCTTGTGCTGTGTGCGTATGCCCTTGTGCTATGTGCGTATGCTCTTGTGCTATGGGCATGGCGTTGATGACTGGTGATGAAAATAAATGTGGGTAACCACTATATACAAGGGCGCCGGCAGAAAACTTTCTAGGGGGGCAAAAAAAATCGATTAACTTTCTGGGGGTGGGGGGGCAAAATTTTTTTAGTAATCTTTTAATGTAGTTTTAATTTACTGTAGCGTATTTGAATTTGTATGGTGAACGAGCGGACAGGACATCAGCTTAGTTACTTTCTCTTTATTTTCTCTTTACTTTAATTAAATTTTTTGTCTATTTTTGTCTAAAAAAAATTATCCAATCAATCCAGGGAGGGGGAGGCAAGTGCCCCCCCTTGCTCCCCCCTGCGGGCGCCCATGAATATATATACATCAGAGTTTTTAATCCAAACTACACGTGATTGGACTCTGGACTGTAGACTAGTCGATTGAGATCTCATGTTATTTTACTGACCTACTGTAGTCACCCTATGCATGAATACCATCTGCGTCAAATATCTTTATTTACAGCCATGTGCGCATCAGGAGAATACGAGACGTGTCTCTTGACAAACAATAAATGAGGCCATGGGCGCCCGCAGGTAAGGGCAAGGGGTGCACTTGGATTGATTGGATAAAAAAATTTTGGACAAAAGTAGACAAAAAATGTATTAAAGTAGTCGTAGTGCATCATACTTGCCAAGTTGGTTTTGTATGCTGAACTGAACCCTTATAACACTAAAAAAAAATGCCCATGAAAAATTATATTGTAAATTAAAGAATTATAGATATACATATTTTGACTAATAATTTATTGCATTTACAATTATACGGATAAAATCAGAATGGCTGCACGGCTGCATTTAAAGTAATTTTATATTTTAAAAAATGTCGACTTCTCCTGGGTCCTAACTTCTGCGCGCCAAAGAATTCTGAAGTATACTTTTTTTTTTAAAATGTAGACCAATATTACATTACAGCTGTTACATAGGCCATCTTTGAGCTTGTTATTGCCACCCCATGTCTTTCAAAGGAAAATACCTCTCAAAATTTCGTACTTTGTTAACGGCTTTTTTTCCTTCATTTTCATTCCTTTTTTTTAAATTTAAAAAAAAAAAAAAAAAAAAATTTTATTTTGATTTACATAGGCCATCTTTGAGCTTGTTATTTCCACCCCATGTCTTTCAAAGGAAAATACCTCTCAAAATTTCGTACTTTGTTAACGGCTTTTTTTCCTTCATTTTCATTCCTTTTTTTTAAATTTAAAAAAAAAAAAAAAAAAAATTTTATTTTGAGCCAAATATTTCAACTTTAATGGGTGGGAACAAAAGACTAAACAGAATTGATCCAGAGGTCCACTACCTCATAATAATAAAAATTAAAATTAAATTATGCTTTGCGTCTTTTGCGCCAGTACAATACACCAATAACTGCAATGTCTAATATTCCTTTTTGGTTAGCACATTGAAATGTTTAGAGACTGGGCAAAGGGCTTGTTCATTGATGCTGTTTGGGTGTTTTTGTCAGAGGAGGGTAATTTTATCAACTTCGGTCACGTAGTTAGATGTGTTACAGCGGTTACGGTTGTAACTTTTAGTGCCTATGTGTGCTTTAATAGGATGGATGTGGCCTCTAACAAGGATGTCCATATAGATCTTGTACCCCCGGAAAATTTTTCTACCAGTTATGTTGTCAAAATTTTCTACCAGCTAAGTTTAATCAACGACACACAGTGAGGTGTGTAACGAATGTGCAATTGGTTCGTTGTTGACCAAGGGAACAACGGGGGAAATTGCGAATGAGAGAGCAGCACGGTGCGCAATTGTAATGAGAGAGGGGCTGACAAGAAAGCTGCACTCGGGAATTATTATTACCACAAGGTTCCGATAAAATTACATTGCAAAATAAAGGTGAATTTTGAAGAAAAAAAAATGATGTCATTTTATACTTCAAAAGCTTTAGTTGAGGGAGTTAAGAGGTATAAACTTTGTAAAAGGATATAAACTGTATTGCCTTTCTTGAGCTGGTTGGACGAGACCCATTCGGGAATAGTAAATAATAAATATTATTATATGTATATATACATAGTGTTGGGTGACCGAGCGGTCTAAACTGAGTTAATCTAATAAAAATGGTGGTATGGAGTTAAATCCCCACCAAAGACTAGAAAAGCAAAAACATGCCCCGGGTGCATGGGACTCGTTAACCTTGGACGGCAACTCATCTAAAAGATGGCAAACTTTGAATTCAAACCCGGAGATGCAGTCCCGTAGGTGGATACAATTGTCACGAAAATCCGACTGTGTAATATCGGGTTCTTTCAAATTTTCTACTATCATCTGTGCTATGTCTGTTTTTTATGGCTTTATGCATTATAACGCAAAGGAAATAATGTTGATTGTTCAGCATGGTATGAATCTGGGGGGAAATCAACAATAACAGTAAAGTACTTTCCAGTGTTCCTGTCCTCAAAAATGTGTTACTTTACAAACGAGGAAAACTCAGCAATTAACTCGTTTTGGGAATCTGCACTGAGATAGTTTACTTGAAGTCGTTCTCCCTTTCCCTGTGATACACGTTCTTTTAGAATTGGATCCCTATGAGACAACAGCTCTACGACTCCCAGTTTTTGATAGTCTTTTTCATCAGCGCTCTGGGAAATGCCACGCAAAGCAAGCCTTCGTCACCAAGGAATAGTACACCATCAGTTCTCCGTTTTTTTATGTTGTACCACTCGGCGCTTTCTGTTACAATTGGTGCCTCTACTATACTTTCAATATCTTCGCCAGATGACAGGCGTCTACTTTGGTTCCCGGCAAGCCAGGCAGCACCCTCTGTGACTATTGCTTCTATCATACTTTAGGACGCGAATATATAGTTTTAGTCACCCTTTAGCTGCCCAACATCCTCCTGTTCATGCAAGCATAGACTTAGATGATGAGATAATGCCATAAAAGATACTGTTCCAAAATAACCGACAAGAAAAGATTAAAAATGCTCGTTTAAATTCGCCACAGACAAGCAAATCTCGTTTATATTTTTCCCCCATTTAAAATTCGAAATGTTTGAATACTTTCACTAAAAAACGTGGATATCTTATCTTTGGAAAATGGGTTAGGAAACTCAGTGGGCCCTTTTTTTATGTTAAACAATGCTGCACTGCAAGGCAATTTTTACTATACATTCAAAGTATAGAGATTGTGTATTGTATTTGATTTGTAACATTTTTAGTTAAAATTTTCCCTTTTATGGAACCCCTTTGAGCTCTATGGGCCCCGAAAAAATGTATATATATATATATATATATATATAAGTATATATATATATAAGTATATATGTACATACATATATAATATATTATACAGATTATAGCCTTTGTTGTTGAGGTATTTCGATCAAAATTTCCAGGAACCATCTATAAGTAATTTCTTATGACTTAATTATTTATTAATTTTTATTTATTATTATTATATATTTTTTATTATTTTTGGAGGGGGAAGGCTAAAGCTCATTGGATGTACGCATAAGGGGGTCCAAAAAGGAGGCATGCAATGGGGGTGGGGGGGGGGTCCCAAATGTGTATTGTAAAACGGGGGTCCTCAACCTAAGGCCTGTGGACTGAATCCGGCTAACCAGTTGACATTTACCCGGCCTGACTGGACCCCTTATGGGCACCAGGGTGGAAGTGACAAATATGGAACAGGACATTGATGATCTCTTCGGGGAAAAGCAAGCTCATATTTTTCAATGAAATACTATTAAGTTAATCTTGATTAAAATTATTCTTCCCTTTTTAATACTGCATTGCTTTCCCTGGTTTATATTGTCTTACAAATAAAAGATGCACAATGTTCAAATTAATTCGTTAATATTTTTCAAATTACATTACGGCCCCCAATTTATTGTTTGACAATGAACCGGCCCTCTACTTACAAAGTTTGAGGACCTTTATAGTAGCCCGTAAAATGACTCCGGAAATAACTTGTACTTATTTTTACTTTCGGTTTCTATTAATATCGTAAATATTATTTCCGGATGTCTTACTGTCACATGATTCAACCAAAGCAAGAAGGAGGAAACTTTGTTATTACAATGTGGAAGTGAATTGCAAATTATTGTTCACAATTAAATTATTAGCAGCAAGTATTGCTTGTTTTATAAAATTCTGAATGATAATGCCAGGACCTGAAGAAGATGGAGTCCGCACTTCTGGTGGACAAGTTGATGGTATTGATATTGTTGACACAGTTTATTTTTTGTACTATTTTTTTTTACTTTGTTGTTTTTGTCTTCTTAGTACTTATTTACTTAGTAAAAACTTAATAACGTTCTTAAATTAACTTTGTAGACCTAAATATAGTTCATTTCATATTTGTTTAAATATGCATTTATAATTTAACCATGTTTTAATACTAAAACAGTTGTAAAAGTCTAAAAGTAAATGTATTCTTTAAATAATCTGATGATTAATTTTATTGAAATTGTTTTAACACTAAAAAATTCTAAAAGTAAAAGACTTAAAAGATAAATAAAGTAAATAATGAAACAGAATTTTTTAATTGCCGATTTGTTAGCATATTCTAGATCTACCTTGATAAGTTGATATTCACTGAGTGAGCTGATTGTTTACTGTTTAAATACTTTAAATTAGGCTAGCTAGTTTAGTGTAGCCTCTGTACAAACAGTTCAGCCTATCACCAATATTAATAACTAGTTTAAGCTATGCTTATTGTAGTAGGTGCTATCACTTGCTATGTTACTGTGAATTAATAAATTGTAATTTACTCAACCAGCGCCACTTATTTCCCTGTGTTTTTGCCCCTCATTTTTTCCCTCACAGTTGCCATCTTTGTTGCCATGATGGCAGACATGTCATATTAGCAACAAAGGTGGCACCTGTAAGCACTTAAATGAAAAATAATGCAGAAAATCAAATTTATTGAAGGATTAATTTATTTTACTTACAAACGAAGAAGTATCATTTAAACTACGTAGTTGTAGGTGTATATGATAAATAATTATAATTATATATGAAAAAATTGACCCACATTTTTTGTATGATTGCTCTTTTATCATTTTACTTAATGGAATTTTATTTGTTCCTCTTTTTAGAAATGGCAATGGCCCTCATTGACTCAGCTCATGACAATGACCAGACAACCAGGGAGGTTATTGCTAATGCCTTGTTTGAATTAGGCCGGAAGAAGCCTGGCCTTATACTCAGCTCATGCCATATATATCTAAAGAAACATTCAAAGGTAATGTTTTTTTAAAATATTAAAAGCAATAGTAATATCATAAATTGTGAAAATCCAAGAAATGTTCATGTAAAAAGCAGTACAATCTACTCAGAGATAGTTTCTTTACAATAGTTGTTAGATCTAACCCTGCATTTTGCAGAGAAGATTTGGATATAATGGTATCTAATAAAGAGATTGATTTTAAATTTTTTGTGAATATGTAACAGTCATTGAGTGAACTAGCCATGCTGGTTCTGTAAATGAATTTTTTATTTGGAATTCACTTGGGAGTCTGGTTGGTATGTGTGTTGATCAAATAATTATATGTTTGTGATTATGGTTTTTGGGTAATTGTCTTAAAACATGAATTCAATAAAACTAAATTGATTTATGAAAATCTGAAACAGCTCTCCCTAGAACACCGTGTCATTATTCTAAATACAATTGAGAAAATTGTGAAAGAAACCTTGGATTCTGTGGATCTTATATTGGCGACTAATCTTATTAAGCAAGCGTCATCTGAACTCACTCAGTCAAAGGTAATATTGCTCTGTTTACCATTTAGCTCTAGTTTAGTAAAGCAATGGGGTTCATTCTATATGGGGATATAATGTTGATTTTAAGGCATGTATTTACTTTATCTGCCCATTTAAAAAAAAAAATTGTTATCCTCATTTAACAACAAAGAAGCCCTAACAAATTTTGAGTCATTGTCTTGGTATTAATTATGATAAATTATCTAGGAAGTCTCCCCGGAATGGCAGACAGCAGCCAGTGGTGTTTTGGTGGCTCTTGGCACCAAGTACTGCAATGAAGTCATGGGAGAAATGCTGGAAAAGTTCCAGCCTGGAGTTCTACCCCACTTCTTTGTGGTCCAAACAATAGGAAATCTGGCATCAGCTAATGGTAAATGTTTCACAAATAACGAGGACACATTTGTAAAAGATATATCTTTTTTATTCACACAGTAAGGAGGTTACAAGTTTTGAAATTAAAACATGCATAGTCAAGGTTCAATTTAACAATTTCAAATGAGTGAATTCAGGAATAGTGAAGCTTTTATTATTCTATTTACCGGTATTAGTTTTTTCTATTTTTTATAGGCTCAAAAGTACAGAAAAAAGACTTTTAGCAGAAATGTGCTACTAGAGTGCAAATATAGTTTGTGCCTTTTATAGTAATTAAGATATATTCTGGTCTCATCGTCTTGTAATTATAAGATCAGTAAGACAGGGAATTTATAAGACAAACTGACCAGTTGCTATAAGTTTTTTTTCTTTTTTCTATACACTTGAGGTTGAATATTGCCTCTGCCTTTGACAATGTAAGAAGAAAGTTTTTAAGTCATGTAGGGTTCAATGAGGAACAGTATTCACTTTTGTACCATGACTTATTATTTACTGATAATGCAATTCGCAGTTTTGCTGTGAGAGTTATCATCTGCTTAAAATCCTGGGTAAGCTTTGCAGGAAACCCTGAAACCTTTTACGATCTGAAAAAAATATTGGCTGTGAATTGGATTAAGGGTTTAATTTCTAAGGAAATGTCTGGGAAGCTACTTGAGGGAATAGTTGTAGAAAGCAAATTGTGCTGGTGTCCCCTTATTGGCAAATGTTTATCATGATCCAAGAAATGAAGAAACACACAAAAAAATGTATTTTAAATGTTATGCTTATTTTATTTCACAGTATACGACATGGTTCCTCATTTGACAGCTGTCCTTGGAACAATGCTTCCAATGCTTGGTTTGGCAAAGTATGACAATATGAAATGGGTCTTTGCTGCAGGTAAAATGTTTAAAATCAGTGACATTCAGTTGAAATATTATTTTCTCTTAGGTTTTCACTCTTTGTAAGATTTCACATAATTTGAATATAATTTTGATTAGTATATTTGAGATTTTATACGCATTCACTAATTCAGTATCTCAATATTTTTGGAGCAAATTGTTTGAAAAATTTTCTTACTAGATGTTAATCAATGTAAAGTAAATTTCGTTATTAATTTCTCATTTTCAAGGGTATCAAAAGAAACATAGCTTGTCTAAGGCATAGAAATAATGTTTAAATGCCACAACAAACACATTTAATTTTTTTATTAGTTTTTTTTATTCGTATAAAACTCTAATACATTTGTAACTTTCAAGAATTACAGTGACAAAGATGGAATGGTTGACGAATGTTGTAGAGAAAATTTTTAAATTTGTATCTGTAAATTTGAGTGATCTATGGTTTTGTTTTGCTGGTTGGGGGGGGGGGTGTTGTTGAAGGCACAAAGAGACACATGAAGTTACGTTGTTGTAATTTTATCCTTCATTTTATCCTCTAAGCCCTGTCTAAGTTTAGCGAAGCAATCTTGGAATACTGTGCAAACCTGGACCAGGCCCCAGACAAAACTGTGTCTACTGAGCGATTCTCAGCTGAAATCTTTTCAGCTTATGATATCTTATTTAATGTGTGGTTGCAGTCCAAAGAAGCAAAGGTTTGTTGGTTCCCTCTAGGATGTGCTTGTATCACAATAGAGCAGAAATACTTGAAGCTGGGTGTGCTGGGTGGCCGAGCGGTCTAAACTGTCTCAAACCAAAAAATGGTGGTCTGGAGTTCAATCCCCACCAAACCCAACATCACAAGCACCCCGGGTGGATGGGACTCGTTAGCCTTGGACGGCAACCCATCTAAGAGAAGGCAAACTCTGAATTTAAACCAGAAGCCAGAATGATCAACAAATTGATCGTGGGCCCCTCAAATATAAGAAGAAGAAGAAGAAGAAGCTAATGTGATTGTATAATAATAGAACAGAAATACATGAAGCTAATGTGATTATATGATGAAAGAACAGAAATACTTGGAGCTAATGTGATTGTATCATGATAGAACAGAAATACTTGAAGCTAATAATGTGATTGTATCATAATAGAACAGAAATACTTGAAGCTACTGTGATTGTATCGTGAAAGAACAGTAATACTTGAAGCTAATGTGATTGTATCTTAATAGAACAAAAATACTTGAAGCTAATGTGATTGTATCATGATAGAATATAAATACTAAAGCTAATGGGATTGTATCATAATAGAACAGAAATACTTGAAGCTAATTTTCCCTGATATCTTTAATAATATGTATAAAAAAACAATGTTTGTCCTATTTTTTTTTTGACAAGCTATTTAGAGCTAGATCTAGTTATTGTTTTTTTTTCAAGTTTTTTCAGCAATTTTGAAAATTTAAATATAGAATGAACAATCATAATTTTTTTTTAAATGCTTTAAAAAGATTCTTAAATTTAAAAGACATATTAAATGTATTTCAGTTGAGGCTAGCAATCATTGAGGCAGCTGGTCACATGACTAACATTATGAGCAAGGAGAAGCTCCAGGAGCAGCTTCCTAAAATTCTACAAGGAATTTTCTCCCTTTACAAGCGTCATCCGGAACCATTTCATATCACACAGGTAGAGAATTATGTTGAGATCTGATTCGTTAAATCTTTAAAGATGTACTCCTTCAATGACTTCAAATGTGAACATGTTTTTTTAAAAACCTCAAAGCTTAGCCATTCATACAATGTTCTTTATTAAATGCAAAAGAAATCTGACTCAAACTCAAGAAAACGGACATGCTTCTTGCACCAAGCTATTGTACGACACAACTTAAGGGCATGCTTCGTGCACCAAGCTATTGTACAAAACAACTTAAGGGCATGCTTCCTGCACCAAACTATCGTACAACACAACCTAAAGACATGCTCCCTGCACCAAGCTATTGTACAACACAACCTAAGGACATGCTTCCTGCCCCAAGCTATTGTACAACACAACTTAAGGACATGCTTCCTGCCCCAAGCTATTGTACAAAACAACTTAAGGGCATGCTTCCTGCACCAAGCTATCGTACAACACAACCTAAAGACATGCTTCCTGCACCTAGCTATTGTACAACATAACTTAAGGACATGCTCCCTTCACCAAGCTATTGTACAACACAACTTAAGGACATGCTTCCTGCACCTAGCTATTGTACAACACAACCTAAAGATATGCTTCCTGCACCAAGCTATTGTACAACACAACTTAAAGACATGCTTCCTGCACCTAGCTATTGTACAACATAACTTAAGGACATGCTTCCTGCACCAAGCTATTGTACAACACAACCTAAAGATGTGCTTCCTGCACCAAGCTATTGTACAAAACAACTTAAGGGCATGCTTCCTGCACCAAACTATCGTACAACACAACCTAAAGATATGCTTCCTGCACCTAGCTATTGTACAACATAACTTAAGGACATGCTTCCTGCACCAAGCTATTGTACAACACAACCTAAAGACATGCTTCCTGCACCAAGCTATTGTACTACATAACTTAAGGACATGCTTCCTGCACCTAGCTATTGTACAACACAACCTAAAGACATGCTTCCTGCACCTAGCTATTGTACAACATAACTTAAGGACATGCTTCCTGCACCAAGCTATTGCACAACACAACCTAAAGACATGCTTCCTGCACCTAGCTATTGTACAACATAACTTAAAGACATGCTTCCTGCACCTAGCTATTGTACAACATAACTTAAGGACACCAAGCTATTGTACAACACAACCTAAAGATGTGCTTCCTGCACCAAGCTATTGTACAACACAACTTAAAGACATGCTTCCTGCACCTAGCTATTGTACAACATAACTTAAGGACATGCTTCCTGCACCAAGCTATTGTACAACACAACCTAAAGATATGCTTCCTGCACTAAGCTATTGTACAACACAACTTAAAGACATGCTTCCTGCACCAAGCTATTGTACAACATAACTTAAGGACATGCTTCCTGCACCAAGCTATTGTACAACACAACCTAAAGACATGCTTCCTGCACCAAGCTATTGTACAACACAACTTAAAGACATGCTTCCTGCACCAAGCTATTGTACAACATAACTTAAGGACATGCTTCCTGCACCAAGCTATTGTACAACACAACCTAAAGACATGCTTCCTGCACCAAGCTATTGTACAACACAACTTAAAGACATGCTTCCTGCACCAAGCTATTGTACAACATAACTTAAGGACATGCTTCCTGCACCAAGCTATTGTACAACACAACCTAAAGACATGCTTCCTGCACCAAGCTATTGTACAACACAACTTAAAGACATGCTTCCTGCACCAAGCTATTGTACAACATAACTTAAGGACATGCTTCCTGCACCAAGCTATTGTACAACACAACCTAAAGACATGCTTCCTGCACCAAGCTATTGTACAACACAACTTAAAGACATGCTTCCTGCACCAAGCTATTGTACAACATAACTTAAGGACATGCTTCCTGCACCAAGCTATTGTACAACACAACCTAAAGACATGCTTCCTGCACCAAGCTATTGTACAACACAACTTAAAGACATGCTTCCTGCACCAAGCTATTGTACAACATAACTTAAGGACATGCTTCCTGCACCAAGCTATTGTACAACACAACCTAAAGACATGCTTCCTGCACCAAGCTATTGTACAACACAACTTAAAGACATGCTTCCTGCACCAAGCTATTGTACAACATAACTTAAGGACATGCTTCCTGCACCAAGCTATTGTACAACACAACTTAAAGACATGCTTCCTGCACCAAGCTATTGTACAACATAACTTAAGGACATGCTTCCTGCACCAAGCTATTGTACAACACAACCTAAAGACATGCTTCCTGCACCAAGCTATTGTACAACACAACTTAAAGACATGCTTCCTGCACCTAGCTATTGTACAACATAACTTAAGGACATGCTTCCTGCACCAAGCTATTGTACAACACAACTTAAAGACATGCTTCCTGCACCAAGCTATTGTACAACATAACTTAAGGACATGCTTCCTGCACCAAGCTATTGTACAACACAACCTAAAGACATGCTTCCTGCACCAAGCTATTGTACAACACAACTTAAAGACATGCTTCCTGCACCTAGCTATTGTACAACATAACTTAAGGACATGCTTCCTGCACCAAGCTATTGTACAACACAACTTAAAGACATGCTTCCTGCACCAAGCTATTGTACAACATAACTTAAGGACATGCTTCCTGCACCAAGCTATTGTACAACACAACCTAAAGACATGCTTCCTGCACCAAGCTATTGTACAACACAACTTAAAGACATGCTTCCTGCACCTAGCTATTGTACAACATAACTTAAGGACATGCTTCCTGCACCAAGCTATTGTACAACACAACCTAAAGACATGCTTCCTGCACCAAGCTATTGTACAACATAACTTAAGGACATGCTTCCTGCACCTAGCTATTGTACAACACAACCTAAAGACATGCTTCCTGCACCTAGCTATTGTACAACATAACTTAAGGACATGCTTCCTGCACCAAGCTATTGCACAACACAACCTAAAGACATGCTTCCTGCACCAAGCTATTGTACAACACAACTTAAGAACATGCTTCTTGCACCTAGCTATTGTACAACACAACTTAAGGACATGCTTCCTGCCCCAAGCTATTGTACAACACAACTTAAGGACATGCTTCCTGCCCCAAGCTATTGTACAAAACAACTTAAGGGCATGCTTCCTGCACCAAGCTATCGTACAACACAACCTAAAGACATGCTTCCTGCACCTAGCTATTGTACAACATAACTTAAGGACATGCTCCCTTCACCAAGCTATTGTACAACACAACTTAAGGACATGCTTCCTGCACCTAGCTATTGTACAACACAACCTAAAGATATGCTTCCTGCACCAAGCTATTGTACAACACAACTTAAAGACATGCTTCCTGCACCTAGCTATTGTACAACATAACTTAAGGACATGCTTCCTGCACCAAGCTATTGTACAACACAACCTAAAGATGTGCTTCCTGCACCAAGCTATTGTACAAAACAACTTAAGGGCATGCTTCCTGCACCAAACTATCGTACAACACAACCTAAAGATATGCTTCCTGCACCTAGCTATTGTACAACATAACTTAAGGACATGCTTCCTGCACCAAGCTATTGTACAACACAACCTAAAGACATGCTTCCTGCACCAAGCTATTGTACTACATAACTTAAGGACATGCTTCCTGCACCTAGCTATTGTACAACACAACCTAAAGACATGCTTCCTGCACCTAGCTATTGTACAACATAACTTAAGGACATGCTTCCTGCACCAAGCTATTGCACAACACAACCTAAAGACATGCTTCCTGCACCTAGCTATTGTACAACATAACTTAAAGACATGCTTCCTGCACCTAGCTATTGTACAACATAACTTAAGGACACCAAGCTATTGTACAACACAACCTAAAGATGTGCTTCCTGCACCAAGCTATTGTACAACACAACTTAAAGACATGCTTCCTGCACCTAGCTATTGTACAACATAACTTAAGGACATGCTTCCTGCACCAAGCTATTGTACAACACAACCTAAAGACATGCTTCCTGCACCAAGCTATTGTACAACATAACTTAAGGACATGCTTCCTGCACCTAGCTATTGTACAACACAACCTAAAGATATGCTTCCTGCACCAAGCTATTTTACAACATAACTTAAAGACATGCTTCCTGCACCAAGCTATTGTACAACATAACTTAAGGACATGCTTCCTGCACCAAGCTATTGTGCAACACAACCTAAAGACATGCTTCCTGCACCAAGCTATTGTACAACATAACTTAAGGACATGCTTCCTGCACCTAGCTATTGTACAACACAACCTAAAGATATGCTTCCTGCACCAAGCTATTTTACAACATAACTTAAAGACATGCTTCCTGCACCTAGCTATTGTACAACATAACTTAAGGACACCAAGCTATTGTACAACACAACCTAAAGATATGCTTCCTGCACCAAGCTATTGTACAACACAACCTAAAGACATGCTTCCTGCACCAAGCTATTGTACAACACAACTTAAGAACATGCTTCCTGCACCAAGCTATTGTACAACATAACTTAAGGACATGCTTCCTGCACCAAGCTATTGTACAACATAACTTAAAGACATGCTTCCTGCACCTAGCTATTGTACAACATAACTTAAGGACACCAAGCTATTGTACAACACAACCTAAAGATGTGCTTCCTGCACCAAGCTATTGTACAACACAACCTAAAGATATGCTTCCTGCACTAAGCTATTGTACAACACAACTTAAGGACATGCTTCCTGCACAAAGCTATTGCACAACACAACCTAAAGATATGCTTCCTGCACTAAGCTATTGTACAACACAACTTAAGGACATGCTTCCTGCACCTAAATATTGTACAACATAACTTAAGGACATGCTTCCTGCACCAAGCTATTGTACAACACAACCTAAAGACATGCTTCCTGCACCAAGCTATTGTACAACATAACTTAAGGACATGCTTCCTGCACCTAGCTATTGTACAACACAACCTAAAGATATGCTTCCTGCACCAAGCTATTTTACAACATAACTTAAAGACATGCTTCCTGCACCTAGCTATTGTACAACATAACTTAAGGACATGCTTCCTGCACCAAGCTATTGTACAACACAACCTAAAGATATGCTTCCTGCACCAAGCTATTGTACAACACAACCTAAAGATATGCTTCCTGCACCAAGCTATTGTACAACACAACTTAAGAACATGCTTCTTGCACCTAGCTATTGTACAACACAACTTAAGGACATGCTTCCTGCACCTAGCTATTGTACAACATAACTTAAAGACATGCTCCCTGCACCAAGCTATTGTACAACATAACTTAAGGACATGCTTCCTGCACCAAGCTATTGTACAACATAACTTAAGGACATGCTTCCTGCACCAAGCTATTGTACAACACAACCTAAAGACATGCTTCCTGCACCAAGCTATTGTACTACATAACTTAAGGACATGCTTCCTGCACCAAGCTATTGTACAACACAACCTAAAGACATGCTTCCTGCACCAAGCTATTGTACAACACAACTTAAAGACATGCTTCCTGCACCAAGCTATTGTACAACATAACTTAAGGACATGCTTCCTGCACCAAGCTATTGTACAACACAACCTAAAGACATGCTTCCTGCACCAAGCTATTGTACAACACAACTTAAAGACATGCTTCCTGCACCAAGCTATTGTACAACATAACTTAAGGACATGCTTCCTGCACCAAGCTATTGTACAACACAACCTAAAGACATGCTTCCTGCACCAAGCTATTGTACAACACAACTTAAAGACATGCTTCCTGCACCAAGCTATTGTACAACATAACTTAAGGACATGCTTCCTGCACCAAGCTATTGTACAACACAACCTAAAGACATGCTTCCTGCACCAAGCTATTGTACAACACAACTTAAAGACATGCTTCCTGCACCAAGCTATTGTACAACATAACTTAAGGACATGCTTCCTGCACCAAGCTATTGTACAACACAACCTAAAGACATGCTTCCTGCACCAAGCTATTGTACAACACAACTTAAAGACATGCTTCCTGCACCAAGCTATTGTACAACATAACTTAAGGACATGCTTCCTGCACCAAGCTATTGTACAACACAACCTAAAGACATGCTTCCTGCACCAAGCTATTGTACAACACAACTTAAAGACATGCTTCCTGCACCAAGCTATTGTACAACATAACTTAAGGACATGCTTCCTGCACCAAGCTATTGTACAACACAACCTAAAGACATGCTTCCTGCACCAAGCTATTGTACAACACAACTTAAAGACATGCTTCCTGCACCAAGCTATTGTACAACATAACTTAAGGACATGCTTCCTGCACCAAGCTATTGTACAACACAACCTAAAGACATGCTTCCTGCACCAAGCTATTGTACAACACAACTTAAAGACATGCTTCCTGCACCAAGCTATTGTACAACATAACTTAAGGACATGCTTCCTGCACCAAGCTATTGTACAACACAACCTAAAGACATGCTTCCTGCACCAAGCTATTGTACAACACAACTTAAAGACATGCTTCCTGCACCAAGCTATTGTACAACATAACTTAAGGACATGCTTCCTGCACCAAGCTATTGTACAACACAACCTAAAGACATGCTTCCTGCACCAAGCTATTGTACAACATAACTTAAGGACATGCTTCCTGCACCTAGCTATTGTACAACACAACCTAAAGATATGCTTCCTGCACCAAGCTATTTTACAACATAACTTAAAGACATGCTTCCTGCACCAAGCTATTGTACAACATAACTTAAGGACATGCTTCCTGCACCAAGCTATTGTGCAACACAACCTAAAGACATGCTTCCTGCACCAAGCTATTGTACAACATAACTTAAGGACATGCTTCCTGCACCTAGCTATTGTACAACACAACCTAAAGATATGCTTCCTGCACCAAGCTATTTTACAACATAACTTAAAGACATGCTTCCTGCACCTAGCTATTGTACAACATAACTTAAGGACACCAAGCTATTGTACAACACAACCTAAAGATATGCTTCCTGCACCAAGCTATTGTACAACACAACCTAAAGACATGCTTCCTGCACCAAGCTATTGTACAACACAACTTAAGAACATGCTTCCTGCACCAAGCTATTGTACAACATAACTTAAGGACATGCTTCCTGCACCAAGCTATTGTACAACATAACTTAAAGACATGCTTCCTGCACCTAGCTATTGTACAACATAACTTAAGGACACCAAGCTATTGTACAACACAACCTAAAGATGTGCTTCCTGCACCAAGCTATTGTACAACACAACCTAAAGATATGCTTCCTGCACTAAGCTATTGTACAACACAACTTAAGGACATGCTTCCTGCACAAAGCTATTGCACAACACAACCTAAAGATATGCTTCCTGCACTAAGCTATTGTACAACACAACTTAAGGACATGCTTCCTGCACCTAAATATTGTACAACATAACTTAAGGACATGCTTCCTGCACCAAGCTATTGTACAACACAACCTAAAGACATGCTTCCTGCACCAAGCTATTGTACAACATAACTTAAGGACATGCTTCCTGCACCTAGCTATTGTACAACACAACCTAAAGATATGCTTCCTGCACCAAGCTATTTTACAACATAACTTAAAGACATGCTTCCTGCACCTAGCTATTGTACAACATAACTTAAGGACATGCTTCCTGCACCAAGCTATTGTACAACACAACCTAAAGATATGCTTCCTGCACCAAGCTATTGTACAACACAACCTAAAGATATGCTTCCTGCACCAAGCTATTGTACAACACAACTTAAGAACATGCTTCTTGCACCTAGCTATTGTACAACACAACTTAAGGACATGCTTCCTGCACCTAGCTATTGTACAACATAACTTAAAGACATGCTCCCTGCACCAAGCTATTGTACAACATAACTTAAGGACATGCTTCCTGCACCAAGCTATTGTACAACACAACTTAAAGACATGCTCCCTGCACCAAGCTATTGTACAACATAACTTAAGGACATGCTTCCTGCACCAAGCTATTGTACAACACAACTTAAGGACATGCTTCCTGCACCTAGCTATTGTACAACACAACTTGTCATGACAATGAATTGCATCACATTCACTGTACAAAAACCTCATCCCCAAATATCTAAAAGCAAAGATTTCTAAGTTAAAAGCTAGATGCCAAATAGGCTCATCAAATTTTAGAAGTTGTCCAAAATTTGGGCCTAAACACGTTTCTGAAACAAACCATTAAGTTATTTCATTTTGATGAGGTTATTAAATCAAGTACATGTAGATAACCATGTCATATCACTCAGACACTCAAGTAGGTTTGAAGTAGACCAGTTTCAATTATCATTAGTCGTATCCTTAGATGTGTATTTGTACACTGAAACCTGTGAATATCACAAATCATTGTGGCCAAGGCAAAAGTGATGCTATTAGCAGTGATGGTGCTGTTGGCAGTGATGGTGCTATCAGCAGTGATTGTGCTATTGGCAATGATGGTGATATCAGTAGTGATGGTGCTATTAGCAGTGATGGTGCTAATGACAGTGGTGGTGTTATTGGTATAATTTGTGCAATTAGCAGTGGTGATGCCATTCATGAACCACAATTTGATAGAAGAAGACAAATCTACTTTAAAAATAAGAATTAAAGAGAATATAAACAGAAATTGTAAATTACATTTAGTTTGTAATAACCACAGAACAATTATGAAACTAAGCAAGATCGTATTGTGCTTAAACATAGTGCAGCGTATTGTGCTTAAACATAGTGCAGAAAGTTCATTTATATCAACATGGTACATGTTCAATGTTGGACAATTCTATTATGCACATTTAAACATAACAGATATGCACATGTGGATTGGTGGAATTTGGTAGTGTTTCTTTCACTATGGTTAATAAAACTTGCACAGGATTATCAAGCTCATTCTGAACAATCAGTCGTATAGCAAATCTGCTGGCAACATGCTGTGTCATCATGGTTATAGAAACATGAAACACGATTACAGACTGATTGGCGAAGTAAAAGATCCCCATCACGCTCTGTGCTTGATACAATTGACAGTGCAGCATGCCATTCACATAGAAAAAACAAGATTTTGTCCCTTGAAGTTATCTGCTTGTAATAGAATATAATTCTTCATTTACTTTCGATGTAATAATTATGTGTTTATTCCCATGTGAAAATACACGAATGTTTCCTCACGAATTTTTCCACAGGGGCTTTGCATGGTGTTAAATGCTGTTTGCATTGAAGGTAGCCTCATTCTGGAGCCTCACCTGGACAGCTTACTTAATATCTTATTTTCACAGGTAAGATTTAGCAAATATGAGGTACATGTTTTATAAGTGAGTTGAAACTATATGTGAAATCATCATAAGCTTTTTCTGTGTCAATCTGTGATTGATGCTGTGACTGCACTACTGTTTATGCACCCATTTAAAAAACATAAAACACATAAATATGTCTGTAAAACTGTGAAACTCTCGTCCAGTTCATTTATGGACGCATTAACAAACCTGTGTCAAACATAAAGACCTGAGTCAAATTAAATGGAGACTTAAAGGCATTTTTTTCTCTCTCAAACTTTCTTCTCAGATTTTTCAACCAGTTGACTACACAAACCCAATGAGCATAAAGAACCATAATGAGCTGCTGAGGTCATTTGCAATCATTGGTGAGGACATTTAAATTTGATGTCAGGATAATTTTTAATTTTGCTAATAAACTTCTATGACAATTTTGTATTCAAACTTTTAACATCGATATGCAAGAACATAAAAAATTGTAATAGTGATGAATAAGTTACCCAAATATGTCCATTAATTAGCAAGGAGGCAGTGCATGAGATAAATACATTGGTACGTGTGGTATATGGTTTGACCTAATATGGCACTACTTGTAGCAGATTGTTACAGAAGTAATTATGTTACTTTAAGTTAAGTTTAAAACCTTTAAGTAGATATTATTGAATCAGCAAATTAAGCATGGATATTTAAAGAAGACAAATGGAGTAGTACAGGGTAAGCTACCGTTTTTGAATGAAGAGCCAATTTTACAAATTTGATCTGCTAAGTAAATATTTAGGGAGCCGTTGGTAGGGGTGGATGGGGAGATTGATGTGCACATGACGCGTGGTGTTGTAATATTTTACTTCTGATGCTTGAAGTTTAGAAACTACATTAGATGAAATCCATAAACCCACACATTGCGAAGCGGTATGGAGGGCAGGGGAGGCCTAAATAGTGTGGTGTTATTTGTCTCTGGTCCTTTAATGCAAATATTATAATAAAAATGATTTATTTACTTTTTTAAAAGTCCAAAACTGGCTTATGTTTTATTGAAGAGAGTTGCATGTATTCATTCAAAGAACTGCAGGTTGTGTACTCCTGGACTAATTACTTTTAGTACACAATTTAGAGGGTACTAATTAATTATTTCCCCTTGATGTATAACTTGTATTTTCTAAGTAAGTAAACAAAACTATGCCATTTCTTTTATTATTATTATCATCTTAGCTCGTGCATTCTCTGGCAAGCTGGTCGGAATTTTACTAGGCAAACTGGAAACCAAAGATGAGAAGATTAAGATGGGCATTCTGTCCATTTTCAAGCATGTAATTAATTCTGCAGGTTTGAATATTTAAAAAAAATTTTTATAGTTACCTTCAAAATTTTCACACATTGTTAACGATTCGTTTTTAATTTGTCTTCCTTAATCTTGTATATTATAAACACTTTTGGGTCCTTCAGATAACATATATATTATATACAAAATAGTGTCCTTCTAATGATCTACTTCAATTGTTTTTCTTATCCTAACATAAGAAGTTGAACAAAAATATTCATTATTTTCTGAGGCTCATTGTTTTGTGCCCTTATAAAATAACACACAAAGATTATCACAGATTACAAATGTGTACAATAACAGGTTTTTTTAAATAAGCGATATCCAGAGAAATCTGAAACCATAGTACGATATATGTGCTATCATCCCAATATCACAGTCTGAAAATACATAAACTCAAATTTAACGCGCTTAGAGTACATAACTTCTAGCCATTTTAAATTATTTTTGTTCTTTTTTCCTTCATCCTGGATTTACTGATATTTAGTCCACCATTTCAAATATTCTAGTGTCTGCTATGGAAGATAAGAAAGAAGTCATTGTATCTGGATTACGAGGCTTGTGTAATGAACACAACAACAAGGTACGTCAACCAGAATTGTTCTTTACATTTCATGCTAATTGTATTCAGTTTATGCTGCATCTGACTAAATTTTTTATAGTTACCTCTGATGTTAGCTTATAAATCATTTTTTTTTTTCGACTTCTACAACTCCTTTATTTCTAATAACCACAAAAGCTTTTATGAACTACAAAAATACCGGCATTGAAATGTGTTTTTGCTCATCTGCACACATAACTGATTAATCTTTTAGCTCCCCCCCCCCCTGTCATTGTGTAACCGTTTGCTCATGAAATGTTATTTCTTACATTCAGGTCAAGAAAATGTTTGCCCAGGTGATCATAGCAATGGCACACCATGGATACTTGGAGCTGGAAGGTGGCCACCACATGGTGGAGTTCATTGTGAGGCAGTGTTCCCTGGAGGAAGATCCTAAGGTAATAATGACAAAAAACAGTTTGGAGTGTTATGTACACCAAAAAAAATACAAGGGTAACTCATAAGATGACAAATATTGTTTAAAGAAAAACTTTGATTATTCAATCATTTAAATGTCAATAATATATGAAGGACACAATAAATTTATGACACAATATTTAGAAGATGTATAAAAAATTTTAGATTGAATTTTTTTTAAATTATATTTTTCTGACATCTGAACAAAAAAATTTGTGATATTCATTATAATTCAAAAACCCAATCTAAAATATGAAGACAGGTTAAGAATTTACTTAATGGCAGCATCTTTATAATTTGAACATGTGCTAAAGTCTATTCATTTTCTCCTGACAGGGCAAGCGGTCACCTGACCCAGAATATGTCAGTAACCAGGCATTACGAAGTATGTGTGACAACATTTTACAGCTTGTTACGACCACCATTGATAAAATGGAAAGTGTAAGCAGCTATTCATTCATTGTCCACCGTGTCCATTAGAAAATTACTCATTGTCACAGTCTCAGCATTTTTTCATTAAAAAAAAAAAGTTCTGTTACAGTGTCCTCCCTTCTTTTACTGTATCCCAGGTACTGTGGAACTACCTTCTATACCAGTGATCACATTCACTTCGCAGGAAGATCCACAAGGCCTGGGATTATTCTTGTTTTTGGAGTTTAAGCTGCTCCCACACAGCAAATCACCTCTCTCCATGCCGCTGGATAACCTAAGGGCGCATCATGTGGATGGTACAGCTTGGCACCAGTGGCTTGGCAGGAGTTGTCGGAATGTTTCATTGTGCCACTGTAATCCACCTACGAGACACCCTCTCTGGGTTTGAATTCAGAGTTTCTTTCTCTTGGAGTTTCCTTCTCCCAGCACCCTATTAATGACAGGTGTTGATTTCAAGTAATTTCTCTTATATCAGTTGTTTTTTACTGTATGACAGGTGTTGTGGCCCTACCTGCTGGAGCTTGTGGTACCAGAGCAGTACATGACCGCATCTGGCTCTGTCTGCCGCTCACTTGCTTTCCTGGCTCACAAGAAGAGGGACGAGAGTGCCCAGGATTTTTGGATTGATTTTGAAACACAGCGTATGTTTCACTTGAAAATGTTGAGATATCAAGTGTTAATTTTATTTTATGACATAACAAATGCTGCAACAAAAGTTTCTTTAAAAGGATTTAAGATTTTATTAAGATTATCATAATTACACAGTGATATAGCTAAATATTCATCTTTATCTCCTTAAAACTTGCTGCAGCCAATAGAGCTTAGGCCAATCTGTCTTTTTTTCATTCACTTGAGACACAGTCACAGTCTCTGTCCATTTTTATGTAACCATGTGAATTCTGTTGGAGAGAATTCCTAGCAGTGGCGTAGGAATGATGAGGCCACATTTTTGTTTCACTTTCTGACATGGGCGGCATTTTACGCCATATGCAGAGTTGGCAACACACACGAACAGCTCTTTTACATTTATTGTCATATCTGATAAAATTACAGCATGGTGTAATCTGTATTTAAGTATTCCTTCTGTCCTGGAAATATTGATAAAAAACTTAAAATAACTTTTATTTTATTTTAGCAAATATCCCCAAGCCAGCCCAACTTATCGCAAGACTAATGGTAACATTTTGTTTTAAAATTGTTAAATAGTTAATGTTCTTTATTAAAGTAATAAATATTCAATAGACAAATTTTTCATTTCTTACATGTAAATTGTAAAATAGCTAATATACTTTGTTGAAACAATAAATATTGTAAATAAACATTTGTAATTTTTTTAATGTGTTACACATCATTTATATTTTGCATGCTAATATTAATATATATTTATATCGATAGAATAAATCATAATTTAATTTCTTATTCTCTATGACCAGTAATATTCATTGTATGCAACTATTTATATAATTAATGTTCTTATTCCTAGGTTTTTGCCGGACACCCCAGAAATGGGCGAGACCGGGGCATTCATGTTCTTAACTTGATGAAAAGCATCTCCCCAAATCTCCACGACAACATTGTTGGTTTATGGGATGCTGTCATTCCAAAACTCATCAGTTATCTCGATGGTAAGAAAATAGGGTAAATGATTTTCTCACATTGTTATGTCTTTATGTACAGAGCATCTCCTATTTAGCTTTACAGAGGTGCCTTCAAATTTGGTAATTTTAGTAATTTATCAGCAATTTACGCAAGAAAACTTCCATAAAGACATAACAATTATTGTTTATTTGTTTAAAAATTTTGTCCAATAGCTTGTGGATCTTTTCCATCATATTTGTTGGGTAATAATGTTTTCAGTGTAATTTAACGGTTGAGTAATGAGATGCTTTTTCATAACAGACTCACAGGTCTAAAATTGAATCTATCTGAATTGTAAGCAAGCATTGGCTATTGGGCTGATTATCTGTGATGACAAGATTCCTCTCTTTGCTAAATAATCTCTTTTAAAAGTTTATCCAAAATGCTATATAAATACACTAACATGAAAAATTATTTTATTCTCAAATGGTTGAGTTAAGCTCTGAGCTAACTTTCGATTACCTAAATTCAAAATATAAAATGCAATATTGTCTACAGCAAAATTATTAAAAAAATAAAGAGTGACACAATTTTGTTTTATAAACAGTTCAAACTTTTAACAAATCAGAATATTTGTGTTATGATAAAAATGTATTTGTAAACGCTTCTTTCAATTGACTATTTATCTCTCGCTAAAGACCTTTATATTAATTTTTTTATATCTCATCGTAGCCAAACTTCTTTTCTATAGTTAGCTTTTACAAACATTGTTTCATTTCTTGTAGCTCCTCAGGAAACTTACCTTTGACTCCTTGGGGGTTATATTGAAAAGTTAAGGAAACCTTGTTTCTATTTGATTGTATGCACTTATACATTTACATATTTTCTCTTCCTCTTCATATTTTCATTATGGCATGGTGTTCCTTGTCACAAGCACTGGGTAATGAAAACATAATATTAGCAGCTTTCAGACCCACAAAACAAAACCCATGTTTGCTATCAAAACTTCTTTGAAACATTCCCCCGTGGCCTTTAAGGCTTAAGATTAAATAAATGATTCAATGCTTTTGCTTTTTTAATATATAATGAAGTTAAAGTTTCCAACATTCCTAGAACCCTACAAAGATTGCATAAATGCTTAACTAATCTATCAGTGGTACAACTCCACATTTCTTTTGTTAAATATATGCATAATCTCTACATCAGATTTTTTGGGTAAAATTTATGCATAATCTTTACCCCCAATGTCTTCATAAGTCTTCATGTTGAAAAAACATTCTTGATACTCATTTATTATTAAAAAGTATTTCTGCGAAAAAAGTAACCTCCCCTTAATTGAGACAAAGAAATATACCACAAAGGCTATGGAAAAACCTGAAAAAAGACAAAACAAACAGCTGACGTTTCCGCTGAAATTTCCTATTGCTTCAACCCGAAGGCTGTTTTCCCATATAACACTTATCTCTAATCTTAAAAAAAGTGCTCATGAGATATCTACCTGGAATACACATAAAGAAGTCAATAGATAAACATTGTTAACACCATATCCATAATTGTTTAACTTTAAAAGGTATAGAGAAGTGTTTCTCAATGTGAGCGATATGGGGGAAACTGTATTTCTATAGGGCCACAAAAACTTTGTGTACGCTAAGAGCATTTTTAAAAATAAATAATTGGAGAGAGGCTGCAGAGGTAAATCAAATGTTAAATTGGGCCACTGGCAGAAAAAAGTTTATGAATAGATTATTTCTAAAAGACTGCTTAGTTTTGTATTTATTTGTCTGGGCTTTGTAATTTATTGTGTGTCCTTTTAAACTCCTTAGTTATCTCAACTTACTCTCCCCGCTTAATTGTCCTTCCTGCTCTATAACATAGCTGAAGTGAGTTGTGCTTTCCTCATAGATATTTCTGAATTAAGGAATAATAGGGTTTAATAAATTTGAAAAAATTTTAATCAAATCTCAAAAGGGCTACATGTTCTATAAACATTTTTTTTCAATGTTACTCACTTTATCTAATGCTTTTCTAAAAGATTATAGTTCTATGCAAAGATTGATTCCATTGGATCAGAGAATCAAACTAATGAAAGAGGATATGCATTACAAGCTTATAACTGATACACCTATAATGCAACCATAATTTAATAATATAATGATAACAAGCCACCATAAAATAATTATATAATGATAACAAGCCATAATAACATAATTATTTTTTAAAATTGTTCTTAGAAGCTTCTTAATAAAGCTGCTTGAAATTGTTCCATAAAATTTTCCCAAAATCTATTTGTGATTAAAATAATTAAATGTACTTTATAAATATGTAAGTTTAAAATAAAGTAGCAATTTCATCAATATTCTATCAGTGTGGTACACAAACCAAAAGTGCAACCTTGGCCAAAATTTCTGACCAACAGTAAAAATCAATGTAAGCAACCATTATTAGTTTTTTTTTGTAGTTTAAACTAGTTAGCTAATCCCTTAATTATCAACAGGCCCAGAAAGTGATGAAGATGAAGAAAAAGAAAAAAAGGAAGAAGAAGAACAAGAGAAGTGGTCTCAGAAGAATTGGGAAGACTTGTTGCTGAAGGTTTGTTTTTTTTCCTTTGTTTTTTGTGTTCTCATTTTAAAATATTCAAATGTCATTAAGATTATTGTCTAAAAATATTGCATTGATTTATGATTCTTGTTTAAACTATGGCAATGGTGTATGATTAGAGTGGGTATTGTGATTGCTTGATGTGTTTTTCAATTAAGTTAAAAGATCTCACAGTTTTTCAGTTCATAAGTTCAGTCTGAATAAAGGAGCTCTTAAATTCTCTCTGCCTTGTCTTCACGCTAGATGTTATCCAAGAGCCTTGATGTTGTGGACAATGAGGAGTGGATAGCAGACCTGGGAGTAGCTTTTGGTCAGCAAATCCCACTTTATGCCAACTATGTTGATGAAAGGGTATTAATTATTTTTAACCTACCAATTTCCCATTTCGCAATAATCATACGTTTAAAAGGAAATCAATTTAGACACCACATAAAACCAATTTTAATGTCATCCTTCATGCATCAATCACTTAACTGCCCTAGCACAATCAAACTAAATTGGCTGTTTATTTATTTCAAGAAATGCAGATTTTTAAGAAATAGATTTTCAAAGTCACCCAGTGATGATATTTTCAAACTTATTATTATCCAGAATGTAGAGTAAATCCCTTCCATGCCTTTTCAGAATTTTGCTTTCAAGTGTCTCGGGATTGTAATGCGCAAGTCTTCCAAGAAAGATTTTGTAGAGAAACACCTTGAAATTATCTTCAGCACAGTCAAGCACTTAGATCAAGTTGAAAGAGAGGTTGGTGTTGCCAGGCTTTTAAAAAAGCATGTTGTATTTCTTAGTGCGCTTTTCATGATTTTGTTGATAGAATTTTGGCAACATAATAATTTTAGAAAATAAAATAGTCAATGAAAGTTAATATTTTCAAATAAGGTAGAGCTTTTATTATCCTAACTAGTTGGAAGAGAAGGTTATTCAGATACTAGTTTTCGGATAACCGAAGACTCCAATGTAAAGTTTGGTGAAAGATGTTTGTGCATAACATACACTACAATACCTTGTACATATATTGCCTAATTCACAGTGTAATAGACACAGTAATTATCAATATTCTGTTGTTTAAAATTTGACATAACATGGATTATATTGCTCCATGCTTTATGAATAGTGCAAAATATTTAATTATTTTTTTTTAAAAAGAGAGGTAATTCAAACACCCAACATTTCAGATAATCGGGGTTCAGAAAATCCATGCTCTTCTGTAGTATTCCAGGAAAATGTTTTTGTTTCAAGGCTACCACATTTTGTGAATAAACAAATATAATTACCAACAACTTGATTGAGGTGTGTAGGATCTGTTCTAAGTTAAGATTTCAGCGCAGCCTACTTGATGTAATAACGTATGTTTTGTAACTTGACTTAAGTTGTATAGAGTATGCTCTAATGGATTTTTCAGCTCCGCTCACTTGATGTAAGAACATATGTTTTGTGACAATGGTAGATGTTAAGTAATTAAATGTAAAGCATTGGCTTTATGTGATGTGTTGTGCATGTGTGTAAATGTTTTGGAGTTATCATTCCATTGGCAATGACTCGAACAAAATGCCTCTTGACTGCCTCCCCAAAACTGTCGGCATGGATAGAAAGGTCACCCCCAAAGCCCCAGGGTCTAGCAATAATTTTGAAGGCCAGTTTCCTGGATATTAAACCAAACTGGATCTGACCCTTGCATAAAAAATGGTTGCACATACTTACGTTGTAGAGGATTCGAAAGTCAAACAATAAATACCAAATGTTTGTCTTGAAATGTTGTTTCTTAACTAATCTATTTATTCTGTGATATCAAAACACAAATCACTTGATCTCATTCTCAAGTCTTTGTTGAATTTCCTGTTTCTAAAATTTTATATTCATTACATATAATTATTAAAAACACATTGTTCGGGTGGCCTAAAGCATTGTTAAGACTAATGTATTATTCTGCTGTTTCACCAAGTAGTAAAATATTTTGTTATTTGAAAGAAACAATTTTGTTGACAAGGTCATGCTGCATCCTGCCAAAATATTTGACGTAAATGAGCTGTTGTTAAAATAATTTCTCACCTAATTTAGAGTTAGGTATTTTTTTTATATTAGTCTCTGTTTCTTAACGGTCATAATATATTTTTAAAAGTTGAAACAATGGGCCAAAACATTAGAATTCAAAATACTTTTTCTTTCTTTTTCATTACTCTTTATTTTCTTGCAGCTAATTTTTTTTTTTTTTTTAAATGTTTGTAAGTTGAGATGATTTATTCACTACAATTCTCAGTCTATTGCTATTACTTTCTGTTGAAGAAAAAACATCCGGGAGATAGGCTGAAAGAGTGTGAACTACATTTTATGGTTTGATTGCTTTATCTCCCATTAATTCCCTCCCCTGCATTGCATGGATTGTTACTTTTAATGCTTTCATTGTTTCATCTAACAAGAGAGGTCCGTTGTATGACAGCACACTGTTAGAAGGATTAACTTATACATCTTTTTGTGTTTATAATTTATATGTGTTTAAAAAGGTTATTTAACCATCAAATAGCTATAAAACCTTTGATGCAAATGGTTGAATTTTGTAAAAAAAAATATTTCAAAAGGCTTTTAAGAGATACACTAAAATCAAGCACAAAAAATGTAATATGTGTTTAGAAATGATTCTTGAAAACAAAATAACCAAATCTGTTTTGTTTCTCTTAAACTATAACAGCTAATTCAGAAGATGGCCTGCTGTAACCTGATTGGCCCCTGAATTAATTAATGAACACATTTATGTTACACCCCTGCACCAAAGCCCATAACTAAAGACTTGTTTCTCACCCCCCCCCCCCCCCCCCCCCCCCCCCGATACTAACTCTCACAAATCTCAAAGAAACATTAGGATGGAATATTTCTATTAATAAATCCCTTAATGTTTTTAAATAAGGTGTTGTGGGTTGGCAGCTTCATGTTTGTGCTGTAGGTTGTGGTACAGGATCCACAGAAGCATCATAGCTTTCAATCATTGGCTTTTCACATCTAGGAAGTGGGTAATGTTCCCTTCGAGCTGTGTGCTTGTGCGGCCCACATATGATTACTAAACCAGAAAACAAGAATTTTATCTAAAGAGAAACTGTCAGTATGACAACATTTTTGGAATATGTTATTTCCCCCAAAAATATAACAAGCCGTTTAAAATAAATGAGTAATTATAGTGAAACAATTTTTTTTTAAACACATACATTTTTTTTGGTTGCACAATGATTTCATGATGAAACAGTTTTCTTTGCACACAAATTTTGTGTAAATAAACATTGGTAATGGGATAAAGCAAATTATTTTTGTCCTACTGCAGGATAATTATTGGAGAACCTTGGAGCCACTAGTACATCTTGAACTAATGCACTTTTAAAAAGATATTAATGATCTGATGCTAACTTATAAATTATGCCATGGTTATTGCATGGTAAAAAATTGTAACTAGAGATGTTAATAAAGTAGTTTATTAACATGTATGACTTAAACTTTAACCAATTTCTCATATTTAACCCTCTTGAGACGGAGCCTTTTTGGACTGTCTATGCCAAGAAGACAGAGGGCTTTTCACAAGCCCTGCACTTACTTTGCAAAAAAATGTATACAAAATTAGCAAATCAATATCTTTTAGGGAATTGTGGCTTCCTCCACTTCAAAAAATTTTTGTACAACAATTCTTTTTTTTAAGGACATCTGAAACTTCTTCTGGACTTTTACTGACAAATCTTTTTAGGTCAAATTTTCAGAGACTTGCAACCCTGTTAAACAGTGTAGTTGAACCAGAAATTGCATAGTTAAATGTCATGCATACAAGAGTATGGACTTGCATTTTTTTAATTTTAAATGAAACTTGAAATGTATTAATAAAGGGCAGATTTTACAGCTTTATCAAAGCTTTCTGCTTTTCTTTTAAAATTATTTTTAGTCGTTACCATTGTAAGTGACACAAGCTACTAATAAATGGATTTAAATAATTTTTTTTTTTTTGTCAATCAAATAAATTTTGGATTAATAGATGTCATGAATTATTTTTATTTTGACCTTTTTACAATTAATGTTGTACATAAAGTTTTTTTTTTTAATGTACAGAATTAAATACCCATTATTTTTTAGTTCAAAAATTGTACAACTGAAGAATGAAATGGAAGATTTTTTAAATTGGGTCATGGAAATATTTACTACCCCATTATCTATTTTAAAATATAAGCTAATACATGTACTTGTGTAAAATTTATCCATGATTGCGTCTTGTAAATGTATAAAATAGGGTGAAGCTTGAAAATAACCAGCTTAACTATTTATACAATGATCCTTTATCCATTGCATCTCACTTTCAGGGCTGTGCCATCGCCGTGGGCTACACAGCATCTTCCCATCTTGACACTGTACTTTATAAATTGGAGAAAGTAGCCAAAAACGACATGACGAAAAAATCATCAGGTATCCTAGGCATATTGAAGGTAAAAAGGCTTTGAATTTTTGAGGCATATAAATTTCGATTTTTGAGCCACTGTTTGGATCTCTGCTGGGGTACACCGCAATATAAGACCACTAATAATAACAGTAATAATAACCTATATTTGTGAATGTTTTAAAAGATGAATTTCTTTTATTGTTGCAGCAAAACCTTGTGTTCCTTTTTCACAAATTAATTTCTCTAATTGTAGGACAAGTCCGAGGTGAATGTTGAACAGGTCAAGGCAACACTGATGTTGTGCTATGGCTTTGTAGCACTCTACTCACCACCCAGTTTAATTGTGTCCAGGATGGAAGCTACAATACTCAGATCAATCTCACCTTACTTCCCAACTGTCAAGGTAAACACATGGCAACATTGGAATTTAATAGTCATACGAAAAGTAACAAATTCAACTGATGACACTTCCGTGGAAATAATTTTTTTGTCATTTTATTTATATTTAACCTGATGCCCATGGTTGGGCTTATACCTTGGATCAGATACCAATAAAGGGCAGCAGAGTTACACAGTTTTCAAGACACCTGGTTTTCGTGAGATGAGTTTCGAATCACAGCAACATTAAATCTTCCCACCTAGCCACTCGCTTCCCATGAAATTTAAAAAAAGCTCACTATGGACACTAATAACAGCATCTTGGTGCAAAACATCGTACAAGAAATTTGTCATATTTTTTTAAACAGCTTCCAGCAGAAACAGAAAAAGACTAGTGAAAGTATTACTTTTAAATAAAAGATTTACACATTTTAATAAGTGGATTGCAAAATGTTTATCCAATATTTTAATTTTATAACAAAATGTTAATAAAATATTTAATTTTTATAATAAAGGACACAAGTGTCAAACAGAACCTGATTCGATGTGCGGACTTGATTGCTCAAGCTTTGAACCCCAGTCACTTGGAACAGGAATACAAGTTTTCAACCAGAGGAGAATTTCTTGTTCATATGCAGGTTTGTTTATCTGTAGTCACTAATGTAATTCGTCAAATTACAGACTCATCATTCATTCCCTGTCTTTCAAGATTGGCAGTGGGCCAATTTAAGTTAATTTAAGTTATTGGAATGAATTAATTTATATTATTATTTAACCGTTGTAATGTTTCTTAATGCCAATTTTTTATATTTTTTTTTAAAAGAAAAGAAAATCTTTTGTTAATGAATTTTGAAAATATTCCTTTTTAAATAACTTGCCAGACATACATCAAGGCTGAACCAACAACCCATCTTGGTACCGAGACCAGAACCCTGGCCATGAACACAATAGCCAACCTCATGTATCCTTTATAATAATTAGAAGAACACGACCCATGAGTGTCTACTTACAGCTTGTATTCTCAATATCTTATAACCCATACAAGTGTCTACTTATTACTTGCGCTCTCAAACTAAAAGTCTAGCTGCTAAAAGGTCTGAAGGTGTAGCCAAATTTTTATGTCAACACACAGATATTATAAATAAACACAGCACCTGTTGGTTTATTGCTTGCCCTATAATGAGTCTTATTAAATTTCAGTAATATAGTTTCATGGTAAACACCAAAATAATTAATCTAATTTTTATTTATTTTTTTCTTTGCTCTTATTGCTTTGAGGTTGGAACTTAATAGTTTTTGTTTTGTTGCTATTTCATTGTGTAGCATCATTTCAAGTTTGAGTAAACACCTTAACCAATTACCACCAGTAAACTGGATCCCAGACTGTCTGAAGCGGAGGTATTCGACCTAGTTCAGGTCTGCACTGACAGTCTGTTTCCCCTGTCCCCCACGGGCCTGCCCTACAGAAAGGGAAAGGAAGAAAGTCCCTCTGAGCTACTGGAGACGGAGGCCCTGATGGTCGCGGCCTTCGCAGCCATGCATGATGTGTTCAAGGAGATCATCATCAAAGACTGCACTCCTGGTGGATTGGAAAGTATCTTTAAGGTACACACTGTGTGTTACTCTCTTACAATCTTAAACATGTGCAGGCAAATTATTAGACCTTAACAGCAATGCCTCGTATGATACATTTGAGCATAAAACGTAAAATATATGACACGTTCTTTTCAAGATTTGCGAGGGCAAGCTTCTTCTAAACTCGGCATTAGTGACACACAGCTTCATAGTGGCCATGTCTTGTACAATTGTAATTAAAAAGTGAGATGAGCTTTTAGACATTACCATCACTGTCTTAGCTGATGATGGAATCTTTGGTTTTCTTATACTGAAATTTTTCTTCAACATGTGTTTTAAAGTTGAAAGGCTTTGCTGGAAATATAGCCCAATAATTCAATTAATTCCCAGCACTTGGTTCCGTGGATGCTGTCAGAGCAAGAGCACGAGAGGGAGAGAGCACTCACTAGCTGGCTTGCTGTACAAATATTTTATTTGGACACCCTAAAAATTAAGGTACAATTTTTTTTTTATATGGTAGTAAGGGGGAGAGACTGCCATCAGGTTAGAAAAAATGAATTGAGCGAAACAAAGTATGGGAAAACCTGGAGAAAAAAAAAGGACGCAAAAAAAACAAAGAACGTGTCGGCAAGGAGCCTTCATCAGAATTAAATCAAAATAACACTAAGCTGTAATACTGCATTAGAGCTAAGTATTATTTTTATGTAATTCTGTTTTTAATTGTTGTTTTTCGCTGATGAAGGCTTCTTGTCTACTCCCCTATTAATTTTTCTATTGTCAATATTGTTTTTACATTTTGGATTTATTCTGCCAACTATAACTTCACCTGTAAGAATCCACTTATTGTTTGCAAATACAGACCATTTTTTAAATCTCGTGCCAAAAGTTTGCTGCTGAATAAATGCATCCATTAAATGGTTTTCTCTTAAAGTGAGTCATCATTTGATTACTTACTTACAGTGATGAACTACCACTCAAGTCCTTTTCATTTAAGCCCATGCTTAGGATTATTGCACATATTTCTTATTCTAATACCAATTATGGGAAAAAAGCTTTATTTCTGCCATTTTATTAATAAAACATGCTAAATAATTTTGGTAAAGTTATTTTATTTACACTGTAATATTTAATTTTTGTAAAATAGGAGCCTCAAACTTTAGAAAATGAAGGCATTTTCTTAGCTCACCTCATTCCAAGATGTACTGACCCAGTGACCAAGATCAGGCAGTTGGCTACTGACAATATTCACACGACCTTACTCATAGCTTTGAGACATGAAGGTTGGAGATTATGCTCAATCATTCTCACCGTCTAAGTATTAATTTGTTTACAATATTCAATTACATGTATTATAAAAATCGGTCTGTTATCCAATCTATTTCATCATTCAATCCATCTCATTATTCAGTCAAATTCATTATTCAATCAATAATTTTCATATTCTCTTACACTCTTTCTCATTCATTTATTATCATTCTCATTATCAAGACTATAGTTTCCTGAATCCTTGGCAATAAGTTCTGTCCTAGTAATAATTTAAAAACATGTTTATTTTTTAAAATGAATTAAATGTCTTGAATCTCAAAATCATTAATTTTTTTTCCATCGCAGGTCATCCTTCTGACCACAAAGATCAAATGGTAGATGCAGTTCCAACCCTCAAGGAGCGGCTAAAAAAGAGTGACCCAAATGTGTTATACAGTGTTGTTAATGACTTATCTAAAGTACGTGTCATTTGAAGTTGTCTCAACCAAAGTAAACTCTTTATATGATTTATGTATAAGTTAATAATCTTACCAATTACAGTCCGTAAAACATAACCTCTTTATCTAAGTCAATCTAAAAGTCAATTTATCTAAGGTAAATGTATTTATCTAAGGTAAATGTTATAAGTAGTGATCTCAGCCTGCTGCATCAGTATTAATTTAACTGAAAGCTTACTTTTGGATAGAGGCCGACCGAAAGTGATTTTCTGATTTCGGCCGAAGCCGAAAATAGGCCGAAAGTTTAAAATGACTTTCGGTCGAAACCGAAAAAAGGCCGAAAGTTCAAAAATAACTTTCGGCCGAAACTGAAAAAAGGCCGAAAGTTAAAAATGAATTTTGGCCGAAACTGAAGCCGAAACCAAAAATGAAATATTAAGATATTTTGAAATTCGTTCCCGCATACATTCTGCTTCCATCGAAAATGATGTGGGAAAGTATAAATATTTACATTCTTTTTATAAAAATTAGATAATCATAAATATTAATAAATAAACATCTAATTTAGGAGTCTCAAACTCGCGGCCAGCGAGCCATTTGTGACCCGCAAGACGATATTTTGCGGCCCGCTACATGACAGAAAAGTTTAGTGTAAATGCGCCGGCCCGTTTCCCCCATTCTCATATCTATAACGTGACTCTCCGCGACAGTTTCAGTCGAATCTCACCGACTAATCTAATTCTGATTTTTTTTTTTTGATGACTCTATATATTTTTGTATGCCAGGTCTCTGGCAACAGTGAGTAGTTCTTGAGATCCCTTAATTATTTCATTGTTATTTATAAAGGTTGACCAGATTGTAACAGTTGTAATTGCTTTTTTTGTGGATTATTTGATGCGGCCCACTCTTATTCAGACACTACCTCCTGCGCCCCCCCCCCCATAATTTGAGTTTGATACCCTTGATCTAATGAATACTTTGGATTTTACCATTTTAATATAAAA
>CAXITT010000596.1:347893-422192 GCA_964033795.1 Lymnaea stagnalis | reverse complement strand
TCTAAAAGATCACTTAATTTGTTTTTAAAGATCGTTTAGTTGGTTGTTATTGATCGGTTAGTTTGTTCTTAAAGATCGGTGAGTTTGTTCATAAAGATCGCTTAGATTTTTCTAAAATATCGCTTAGTTTCATCTTAAAGATCGCTTAATTTGTTCTTAAAGATCACTTAGTTTGTTGTTAAAGATCGCTTAGTTTGTTGTTAAAGACCGTTTAGTTTATTCTTAAAGATCGCTTAGTTTGTTGTTAAAGATCGTTTAGTTTGTTGTTAAAGATCGTTTAGTTTGTTGTTAAAGACCGTTTAGTTTATTCTTAAAGATCGCTTAGTTTGTTGTTAAAGATCGTTTAGTTTGTTGTTAAAGACCGTTTAGTTTGTTCTTAAAGATCACTTAGTTTGTTGTTAAAGATCGTTTAGTTTGTTGTTAAAGACCATTTAGTTTATTCTTAAAGATCGTTTAGTTTGTTGTTAAAGATCGCTTAGTTTGTTATTAATGATCGTTTAGTTTGTTGTTAAAGATCGTTTAGTTTGTTGGTAAAGATCGTTTAGTTTGTTGGTAAAGATCGTTTAGTTTGTTGGTAAAGATCGTTTAGTTTGTTGGTAAAGATCTTTTAGTTTGTTGTAAAAGCTCGCTTAGTTTGTTGTTAAAGATCGTCCAGTTTTTGTTAATGATCTCTTTATTTTTTTCTTAAAGATCGATTAGTTTGTTCATAAAGATCGCCTGGTTTGTTGTTAAAGATCGTTTAGTTTGTTCTTAAAGATCGTTTAGTTTGTTCATAAAGATCACTTAGTTTGTTGTAAATTCGCTTAGTTTTTTTCATAAAGATCGCTTAGTTTGTTCTTAAAGATAATTGATTTTGTTCCTTATGATCAATTAGTTTGTTCTTAAAGATCTTTCAGTGTGTACCTAACGAACATTTAGTCTTCTGTTAAAGATCGCTTAGTTTATTCTTATAAATCATTAAAGATCATTTGTTTTGTTCTTAAAGATCATTTAGTTCGGTCTTAAAAATCGTTTAGTTTGTTGTTAAATATCATTTAGTTTGTTCTCAAAGATCGCTTAATTTGTTGTTAAATGTCACATAGTTTGCTGTTAAATATCGCTTTTGCTTAGTATTAAATGACCGAAAACCTGAGTCAATTTCGACCGAAACCGAAGAAAAACCGAAAGTTAACTTTTCTCTTTCGGCCGAAACTGAAATTAAGCCGAAAGTTAACTTTCCAGTTTCGGCCGAAACCGAAAATTGGCAGAAAGTGATAAAATGGCCACTTTCGGCGCCGAAACCGAAGCCAAAGCCGAAATTCGGTCGGCCTCTACTTTTGGATAATGTTGAATCTCGTGCATGTTACTGACAAGCCTTTCATGCTGGTGTATTCATCTGTCAGGTCATAGCCAAGAAGCTTCCTGCTGACTCATTGGTCCCTTTCCTAGAAGCACTGCAGCTGGGTCTCCTTGACCACCAGTCCCACAGCTCCTCTGGTGCCTGTGTTGTACTCAATGGCATATTGAAAGCAAGAGGGGGTGACATCAGACCAAAGGTGATATTGTTAAGGAGACTAGAGTCATGCTTGTTAGAAAGAGCAGGCCATTCATAATGTCTTTCCATCCACATCTCTCCTCAGGCACTCTTCCCAGCTCATTCCAAATCATCAGCACATTCCAAATCATCCCAGCACATTCCAAATTATCCTAGCACATTCCAAATTATTCCATTTTTCCCCCAGTTTATTCCAAATCTTCCCATTTCTCTTCACACTTTTTATCTATACATCATGATATATAAAGAATTTTTTTTACATATTTGGCTTTTAAAAAAAGAGTACTAAACATGTGGACTTAATATTTCTTTTTTTATGTGGATCATTTCTACAAAAATTCATCTATTAGAAATTCTGTGTATTTACAGGTGGAGATATTTCTAGAAAGTCTGTATGAGAAAACCTGTCGGATTCAGTGTCCTCAGACGAAGACAGGAACCTTACGTGCCATACGCACCATGGCTAGCCACCATCTTCTGCCCACCCTCACAGCCCTGCTCACTTACCCTTTGCCGTATGATGAGTGAGTCATCAGGTTTTAAAATGTCAATGGAATTAAACAGCTTAATAAATGTAGTTTTTATTTTCATTAAGGGAGTGAGATTTGATGAATTATGATAGCTGATTTTTTGCTCTTGAGACTTAAAACTGTTCATTTAATTTTAAATTGGTCCAGTTTAAGAATTGTTTTCTTCATCAGAATATTTATCCACCAGCTGAAAAAGAATATGCACAATGTAATCAAATCACCTTTCCATTTATTTGGATCAATGAAAGAAACTTTTCTCATCATATTTCTACTTGCAGTAATTGGTTTTAATTCTTTAAACAAACTAATTTTGGGGGAAAATATTATATATTCTGCTTAAATTTGTTCAAGAACCTCATTAAATTTTATCATATATATATATAGTTAGTTGGTATTGGTTAAGAAACTTGAAATTTCTTTGCTTTTATGTTTATACTCTTAAAAGAAATGTTGTGGAGATCTGGAAAATTTTATCCCAAGATGCCAATTTGACCAAATCAATATTGGAGCATTTCTTGGAGCTGTTACAGAAGTCCCTGCCTTATGAAGAAAAGTCAGACCCAAGGGACAAGGAGAACACAATTAAAACTGCAACTGTTGTGCCATTGGCTGTGAGTTACACACATCTCTTTTTTTGTGTGTATGGGCCCTTTTAATCACATAATTGAAAATTTTTCCCTTTTTATTCTCTTCAAAGCTTAAATTGCTTTACTTGTTTTATAATTTGTAAATTTAACAAATGTTGAATTCATTTCAGGTAACCTATGCATTGACTGAGATTTTTAAAGTGGAAGAGACAGAAGAAACTGTTACCAAGTTTTTCCCTCGACTGTTTGCCGCCCTAATGATCAGGGTTGGCTCATCGGTTGCTGCCAAGCCGCCTAAAGATAAGGTAGTCATCACAGGATGCATTCACATACATAGTTTATTATAGCACGATGCATTCACATACATAGTTTATTATAGCAGGTTTCATTTACATACAAAGTTTGTTAAAACAGGTTTCATTGACATAAAAAGATACATTTTAAATGTTGAATAACCGTTTCTTTAAATATGTTGTGTTATACGCATGTTTAAACTTGAAGTTTTACTTGAACATTTAGAAACCAGAACTCCAGGATGTGAAATCAGAGAAGAAGAAAAAAGGTGTTATTGAGAAAAAATCCCAGAAAATAGTCCCTATTCAGTGAGTTACTGATTGAAATATCTAGTCAACCAATATGTTCATGTCTTACTGTTGAATTACCTAATCAAGCAAGATGTTGATAATTACTTTTTAATTACATTTTCAGTCAAAATGTTGATTGATAATTTTTAAATTACCTAGTCACGCAATAGGTTGAAATATCAAAACTAAAATTATCCAAACCAATGCTGATTAAGTAATTACATTTTTTTTTCTCTTTAGATTTTAGTATTTATTTTTGGTCAAGCCCTAAATATTATTTCTTTTCTAACTTCCTAGAGTTGCAATTACTGCCTTGCGGACATTTTTAGAGCATACAAAAATGACAGATATGTTGGAGCAGCTAGAAGCAGGAGGCGCATGGAGTCTAATGGAGGACGATGTGGAGTATCCAGAGGCAATCACTCTTCTAGCCAGGTAGTTTTATCTGGAGTTTTATGATAACTGCTTCATTGATAATTGATGAATATTATTAGAATATTAAATTTTGTATTGCTAACTTATTTAACTTGTAGTCCAATCCTTTAAGTATTTGATTCATTCACAGCTCTGTTTTCTAAATTTTATGGCTGACCGATTTTAATTGATCTTCAGAGCCTTGATTTCAGAAGAGAAGGAAACTCACGTTGGGGATATTGTCAACTCTCTAACGTCCATATTATCAAGTTTGTATGAATCACAGAGAGTCACAGTGGCGGCATTCTTTGCTGAGGTGGGTAAATAATATTGTAACGGCATTCTTTTCTGAGGTAGGGGAATAAATGTTTGCAGCATTCATTGCTGGGTAGGTGAATAACCTGATTCTTAGCTGAGGTCAGGGAATTAGTTGAAAATCATTTTTAACAACCATTATGGACAATGCCCTCCCTAAGCCGTATTAAAATTTTATCAGTAAGAAAAGTCAAGATGTGTGTTTAGTAGATAGCAGAAAAACACATGTATAGATGGCGGAGGTAAAAAGAAATCATTTCAGGAAGAAATCACAATTAAAAAATTAACATGTTATGACCGGTTTTTTGGACTGGGTGTGGACTGTGTATCACCAAGATGAGTAGCTCAAAGAATTCAACTTGCTTACTGTATACTGTATATATTTATTATTCCATTATTGTTTTAAATAAAACAAAATAATAATTTTTGTTGTAGTTGAATACAGAGTCAGCAATTTCCCTAGGATGCCACTTGAATATAAAATAAGATCAGAAATAGGTGTCAGTTTATCTAATTTTAAATGTTGAGCTCGAGAATTTTATTCCTTGCATAGGCTTACTTAGTACTCTAATGTGCATAGGCTTACATAGTACTCTAATGTGCTTAGGCTTACGTAGTACTCTAATGTGCATAGGATTACATAGTACTCTGATGTGCATAGGCTTACATAGTACTCTGATGTGCATAGGCTTACATAGTACTCTGATGTGCATATGCTTACATAGTACTCTGATGTTCATAGGCTTACATAGTACTCCCTAATGTTTTATTCCAACGTTGAATCCCCGCTTTAACCATGTTGTCTTTTTTTTTGTACCTACAGTTGATCAACCAGAAATGTAAAGGAGATGAAGACCTGGTCCAACTCATCATGAACAGTTTGTTGGGACGTCTGGTGGATGAGTCTCACATTGTACGCATGTTGTGTGTCAGGGGCCTGGGAAATATCGCCAGTGTAGGCAAAGATCAGGTAAGCTGAAGAAAAATTTTTGATACATTTAAAAAAAATTTTTATTCTAAAGAAGCTAAATTCTTTAATGTTTATCATCACAGTCAGCCAGATAATTTTTTTGTTTAAAATTCAAGATCTCACTTTTAAATGTCAATATCTTCTGGTGTATGTGCCTGTTGTCTAGAGTTTTGAAGGATACTATCAAGACTTTTAATGGGTTATTCTAGTTTTGAGTTGGGGGGGGGGGGGTAGTCCCCTCAGTTGCACTTGCACACAACAAAAAGACTAAGACCAGGGAGACACAGTTAATTTATTCCTGGCCGCACCTGACTTAAAATCACTACTTAATACAACTCCACAGTTTACTCCTTTAAGCTTCCAGCTGTTGACAAGCTGAACTTTGACCATGCCTTAAGGTTGTTAATGATTCTCTTCAATAATAAAACGTTGATGGACACTGAACTCTGCCAAACATGCTTAGCCAAGAAATTGTGTTGACTGCCAGTGACAACTAACAAGACAGAATCTACTTCTCTCCGCGACTTCAGTTTCCCTCTTGCGTTGTGCTGCATTCAAGTTGTGCAATCATGTGATAACTAATGCTTGTTATTTCACCAGTATTTTATCCAGACAGTCTTCCTAAACCTGATTAGACACCTAACAAGATTTTTCACTCAAACACTGCATGCACATAATATGATCAGGGGCTCAAATCCATTCAACCCTGTGGGGCTGCAGCCTATGTAGGGCTTTGGCCTGCAGCCCATGTAGGGCTTTGGCCTGCCTCACTATTTCCTTCCACTCAGACCTAACTGATGCTTTTCTTTTCCATGCTTGGATTCCCAGTTGTGGATCTTTTTCCACATCATCCATCCAGCCTAGATCTGCCTTTGAGCCGTTTTCCTCTGGGGTTTTGGTGATGTACCCTCATCACTCTTCTGTCATTTGGCATTCCTTCTATGCGTCCAGACACTAATTTCAATGGGAACATTTCTGGTTGCCATTAATTCAGTGTTTGTTGGGTCACGTGATCAGGTACAGATGTATGCAACTACCATCTTGTCAGCCATGATGGCAGGGATGGACGACAAGGAGGACCCCGAGGATTACATCACCATCGAAGCCATGAGTGGACTGTCTCGTATCCTTGGTGAGATCCAGGAGGAGCACATCCGAGCCATTCTAATCAACGTCTCCCTCAAGATAAGGCCATGCTTTGAAAAGGTTAGGGCAAAATTCACGTTTATTTGTTTTCTTAATTTTGTACAATGTATATGATATCAGTTTTGAAAGAACCTTATTGTTTATTAATTCTATTTGTTTTTATTCACATTTAAAGTTAAATAAGGATAAAAGTAAGTGATAGTCCCATTTAGTTAGAGCTTTTGAATACCTACAGGAGGTATGCATGTTTTTCGTCTTAAAAGTTATGAACTGTCTAGACCTCTTCAGATACTTTAGGATGCCTAAAAGTTTTTTCTGTTTACCTCTAAGATTGTTAAAATTTTACTTAAATAATATATTTTGTTGAGTTTTAACTTTTATTATTGATGTTTATTTTTTATTTAGTTTTTCGTGTTTAAAAATTTTTTTATTCTCAACTTTCTTTCTTGCATCAGTTAAATTAAGCTTCACCATATTTCCCCAACTTCTTAACAATTTTCAAAATTAGGATAAATGTGCAGTGAGAGCTCAAGCCTTCAGACTTTTTGGGAACCTGTCCAGGTTTGGGGACGGGCCTTCCAAAGCACCATTCCTGGAGCAAATTCACAGTAACTTTATCAGTCTTCTGTTGCATTTAAATGACAAAGAGGAAGAAGTCAGACAGGTAAGAAAGGAAAAAAAAATGATTGCAACAATTACCTCTTGGAAACAAAATCCAACCAAACGCTAATCCTTTAGAAACAGTTGTTACAGAGTAAAATTATTACAAACAATTAGTACATTTTGCACAACTTAGGCTGTCATTTTCTTTATAACCATAAATATTTTCATTTAAAACATGGGGCTTGAAATGGATAATGATTTCATCATGTGTCTTGCTAGGCCTGCAAGTATGCCTTGCGTCACCTTGGTCCACTCATGAGGTCTGAAGTTATGAATGACAAATTTCAGCGACACCTTATGGAAGATGGACACCTCCATTATGGCGAATTTATGAATGATCTTGCCAAACTTATTGTAAGTTAACTATCACTGGACTTTTTCATTTTATATTTTGAGAGTTGATGCAATTGATCGTAACTATAAATAAATGCATGTGAATAAATGTCTGTCTTTATGGTATGACTATAAAATGCATGTGAATAAATGTCTGTCTCAATGGCATGACTATAAAATGCATGTGAATAAATGTCTGTGTCTATGGTATATTGGAAAAGATCAACTTCAGATGTTTTACTCTATTCTAGATTCAAGATTTGAAAGAAAAGATCAATTTTTATGTGATGGGTTGTGTTTCATTTTTCAAGAGCCCCTGGCCAGAGATCAAAAGCAATGCTGCCATGTTCATTGGTAATCCAGTTTTATCCAATACTGATGTTTTATTGCCTTCAAAATGTTTGATGAGGGATACCTTCATTTGCTCTAATTTTATTCTTGCCCTTTGCCAAGATTCTTCTAAATATGTTTTTTTCAGACCTGTTTACTTTTACGATTTTGGCGTATAATGTATGATTTTGAGGTGTCTTTTACGTTCGTACACCAAGACCTGGCACAACTACAATTTTAAGAAACCAGGGTTAAAATATATACATTCTGATAGTTTTTCTGATTAAAAAAATTATAATTCAAAATAACATTAGTTTTAACCTGCTTTCTACATCCAGTAGTGAATGGATTGAGAAATACGATTGGTTGGGGACCAACTATAATTATATTACATTTGCGCTGAGAGGGGAAGGCGGTGGTGTTTATTTAGGAGATTTTGTGTACGAGTGTGCTGGGGGGGGGGTGCGTCTAAATATTTAACTATATAAAATCAACACCGCCATATTTTCGTAATGATAGAAGTGATGGTCATATTGTTGCTCTGTGTGTTTTCATAATTAGCTGGCTTGACACTGCAACAGTAATATCCATGTAATCACCTTAGTGACAATTTTAGTCAATTCTCGCTTTTGTTTTCTTTGGTGCTGTGTGGCGTAATTTTGTGTAGCATAATTATTTCGTTTAGCGAACTGTGGCGAGTGGAGAAACTTAGAAAACTAGAAAATGCATTTCAACTGTTCCGCACAGCAACATTAGATTTTGTCATATTTTATAGGATATGAGAGGGCAGTTGAAATCTATTATTAGAACACACAAAACAGCTGAACTATTTTTAATGCCCCCATTTGGTTCCAACTATCATCTTTTTTACAGCTCATGATAGTTATTAGACTATAAAATATTGTTGAGAAATAGGCTTAATGTATATTGATTCTTATTTTTTTTTAAATAGTTTTTTCTAAAAAATAATTGGTAGTTGTTTTTTTTAAAAGGCTCCCTAATTTGTTAATTCTTATTTTAATAAATTTTATTTTATGCTGATCTGACATCTAGTTTTAACCACGTTTAATTTCACCAGTAACTTTATTTTTACCAGTGACAGACTGTCATAATGTGATCTGCATGTTCACTCAATATAAATTAATATATTGTAAATACACATCTGCAAAACAAAGTGACTGCAGATATAATTGTTGGTCATCTACTTTTAGAAATTACCTTTTTTTTTTACGCCAGCTTAACTCGATCCCACTAGACACGTGATGCGGGTAGTTATTGTATACATTATATAAACCGTTTGTTTATTTATTTGTTTATTTATTTACTATTAAGATACTGTATTGTATGAATTTGAGACTATATTGTACAATTTTAGGCATTTGAGAGTAAACAGATCTGTTTTAGTAAAAAGATTGGTGTTGCATTTTACCTGGCTATATATGTTTATAAAGTATGAATTTCTAGATTTTAGTTATGTGGACGCCAACCAACAGATATTATACTGTAATATCCAGAAAATATGAGATTTTTATTTATTATTTTGAAAAATGTAACTTTTTAAAATCTACTTGCTTTCTGTGATGCAATTTATCGCAATACTTGGTCTTTTACATCAATCTTTTACTATTCTCCAGGGTTTCTTTTAGGAAACTTGCCTAAAGAAATGCAATCTAACATAACTAAAGAACACATCTGTTCAGGTGAGATATAGCTTATTCAGGCAATGTGGAACTAATATCATACATACTAAATTAGAGTTTATTTTTATTATAAAAGATATAAGTTGTGTATTTTCTTCCTTTATAAATGATAATTTTTGTTACACTTTCTACTAAAATTTTAACAAATTATGTATGACTTCTAATGAAAAATTAAGTATTGAATACTTATTATAATTTTTGAATTGATAACTATTTCTTTGTGATAGTTAACCACAATTTCTAAACTAACCTAATAATATTAAAATATAGAAATAGGCAAAGCATTATGAAACTTAAATTTCATCGTAATGAAAGAACTACAAATGGAGCTTTTATTTGTTTACAGCTCTTATTCTGCTTCTGAAAGATGCTTCCCCACTTGTGAGAGCTAAAGCTGCTGAAGCTATGAGTCTGCTTCATGACTACTAGGCAAAAAATCATAATGGCATTTTAGTGTTTATTTTGGGAAGAAAAAAATGGCTTTACAACAGTTGGTTAGCCTTTAAGTAAATTATTCCTTAAAATGTTCTAAAATAGAAATAGACAGTCATCAGTTGGAAATGATTGATGTTTTGGAGGCGTTTAGAAAATATTCAAATATCTTTGGCATCCTTTCTCTCCTTGTGAGAAAAAAAGATGCACTTCTTTTCGTTAAACCTTCCATGACACTTTAGGTATGAAATATGGTTTCTGTTTATATTCTTTAAAAAGGGGGTCCATCAAGCTCATAATGACATATCAATATTTGAAAATAAATATGAATAGCAATATTGAACATTAGGTAGATATGAGTTAAGTCTTGGTTTTCAGAACCAAGGATCTTTACCATCTGTGCTATTTTTGTAGATATTTAAATTCTAAGGATCCATTTTGTCATCAATAATCCATTGTTTTGCTCCATTTTTTTTGCTTGCTAAGTGTGACATTAAAATTAAGTTATTTTAGTGAATATTGTTTTTAAGTTTATAAGCTATAGATGCATACCAATTTCATAAATGTGTGTTGTTGTATTATTTAGTGTGAATGTTAATGTTATTTTCAATGTATCATTTAGCATTATTTAAAGCCCATAATCAGTTCCAGGTTGTGCAATAATGTGTAATTTTTGTATGATATTCAGTTTTAGTTTTAAAAAATATGCTCTGGTAATTTTTATTTGAATTGTTCATTGTTGTTTATTATTATTGTATCTTATATATTCTGTTATCGAATACAAAAGCTGTGAGCCTGTATTAGTATTTACACATGAATTAATTGATGGCTCTGTACCATTTCAATGTTTACTGCTTGTGGCCTTTAGTCAATGTGTTATTTTAAGCTGATGAATTGTCATTACACATAGGTCTTACTGTGATTTTCATTGACATTTATGTATTAAAATGCTGTCTGCTTAAGCTTAGGCGAGACATTGTTTTCATTACATCAGTCACTGATATCCCATAATGTTTGTATTTTAAATGTGTGCTATCTACAATGAAAACTGAGTTGTTACTATACAGAGTAAATTTTCTGACTTCAATGTTAAAAGTATATGGGCAATGCACTGATATTTGAATGAAAACATATTTGATCAGATCTATACATATGTGAAATTGCCCCGAATGATAAACAAAATAGTGCTAAATGCTTTTAATTACTTTTTTGAGAACTCGACAAAATTTCATTCGTTATTCAAGTCATGTGTGATGTAAAAGCCTAACAACTACATGATATTTATAGTTAAATTGTAATCCTTTTGTTGGATTAACCTATAACTAAAGGATGACCAACTTGATTTATTTAAATTTTATGAGAGCATCATTTATGACAGAATAATCAAAACTGTACATGATTACCGGATTATTTTTACAATGTGAGTTTTAAAAAAAATCATATGCTAATTCCCTTTAACTTTAAGTAAAAAGCATTTTCAGAAGTTATAGCAGAAGTTTTTAAAAAAAAGTAATTCAAGTATTTGTATTTTGAGTTGCATAAGTATGATAGTGAATACATTTTTCTGTTTCTGAATATTTAAGTGACAAGAAGATATTCTTCTTATTGCACCTCAATGTCTTTTTTTGTTTTTAAATGTTGAGTGTTTGCAGTGCAGTCCCAATACAAGGTCTATATAAAATGTCTTTCAGCATTACCAAAACATAATACAAGACGTCATTTCCTAATAAAATATATCCCTTTGTTGGTGATAAATAACATTTTAATTTCAAATTCTTTGAATCTTTTCTGTATTAAAAAAATATCATTTTTTGTTATAAAATACATTGTTTTGTGGGATGAACAATTTTTTCCCTAAGTCAGTTTAATGATTAATTTACATCTTTAAATACAATCTGTGAATTGTTGAACTGAACAACAACAGTGATTTCTTGTTTCAAGGAAATATATTATTTTCTGTTAAATGCTTTTTTTTTAAAGAGTAAAATAAAATAATTAACCTGATCTTATTGTTTGAAGTGAATATTTCCATTCCAAGTGTCAGTACTTAGTGAAAGGCTCTACTTTATGATGAATGTTTCAAAAATAAAAAAATCTCCATAAAGGAGTACCTGGTAATTAAAAGTGCTGTTTTAATAAAGCAATGGCTGAGAAAACCCATATGGAAAACAAATTGTTTGGAACATAAACTCCTATCACATCCACAATTTTATATGCCAGCACTCACAAAAAATAAAAATGAATGTTAAATGATTTATTTTAAAATAAACAAATTATGGCTCAGTATCAACAATATTTAAATATTTCTTGGTTCTTTCAATGAGGTCAGGCTTTTTGTCCTTTGCCTTGCAGATCACACCCCTCTCCTTCAGCCATGCCACCAAGGTCACAGCATTCACCTTATTCAGCTGGAGAAAAAGGGATGTAGAGAAAAAAGTCAGATAATCATTGTATAATCAACCTGTAGGTTTTTAAAAAAAATTATGATGGTGCTGGAGACAACACATGAGAAGTTATTCTTCAAATTCATAAAATAAATCTTTTTAAGACATTTAAAGAATCTAAAAAATTGTTTCATTTTGGTGATGTCAAATTTGTTATATAAATTTTTCTAGTTATTTTCTCAGAAGCAGCAAATGCGCTTATTACACAAAAAGTAGCTTCTGTCTTCCAAATTTGATAGTTGAGGCATTTTCCTCATTTGTAACAATAGCTTCCTTGATTACCCTGCTATTTTACCCAAGTCCAAGATGAAATCTGATACTTCTGGCATAACCTTTTGGTGAGGGCAATGTTACAAAACGTATTAATATAATTTATTTTTTTAAACTTACTCCCTAAAGCTGCTTATCCAACAAAATGTCAATCACAATGCCTTTTATAAAAACTCTAATAGTTACTTGATTTGCTCTAGCCAGTGATTCCACATCCAAGCAATGGACTTGTGGTTTTGGTCTTGGTTTCTTTGGGGTGGCGTCTCCCTTTACAAAAATAGTGTAATACTTGCTTTCAATATTTAGACATACTTATGCATAGAGTACATATGAACATGTAGATTGGATCTCAAGTTAAAAAAAACAAAAAATTTAGCATCTTAATGAAACAATCATAAACAGTAACATTATATTTTTTACCTCTGTCACACTTTTCCTCTTTGAGACACAGCTAGATTTTGGTGTGGAGTTATCAGTATCTCTGTAGTTGGTTAGATCTGGTGCCATCTGCTCTTTACTTTTTGTGACATTGATTGGGCGCATTCCACCATTAGTTATTGCCTGTACCCTATTTTTATTGTTTTTCTGTGTTCCTGGTTGTTGTAGCTGTTGCAGGTGTGACTGATCTTTATTTTTAGTATCTGCTGAAGCTGAATGAGCTGGTAAAGGTTGATTTTTGGGTTTCTTGAATAATGCTACTATTGAATTTGAATTGTTACAGTTGTTGGTAGAAGTTACTTGCAATGATGAAGAGATGCCTGAAGGTATTTTATCATTGACATTTGAGTTCTTTATGACCTTAGGTTTAAATGAAGGAATAAAAGATTTTACATAATTCTCTCTTTCCCTGTTATTGATACTTGAAGATGAACACTTCTGAAAGAAACTCTGCTTAGATTTAGTTCTAAAAATGGGAACAAACTTGGTCTTTGGGGTTTCTTCTATATCTTGTAAAAAATTATGATTTGTTTTGAACCCTACTTCATGCACTGAAATTGTTGCACTTTCTTGGGATTTTTCATCATCCTTAGTTATTGAAACAGGTTGGCAGATAATTTGTGTGTTACCTGTATTATTAGCATTTTTTTTAGCTTGTTTCACATTTCCATCTACAATTTCTGCAGTTTGAGCAATATTTACTACTACATCTGATATAATTGGGGAAACATTTGTAGCAATAGCTATAACTGCCTGAGTTACTTTTCTAGCTGCATCTTGCACCTCTTGGGATAATTTAGCATCAGTCTTTTCACAGCTTTGTGAAAAGGACTTTTCTTGTTTTTCCCACATGTAATTCAATAAAACTGTTGTTTGGTTTATTGGACTTTCCATGGAAAAGCTTTTACTTCCACAAAGTCTCTCTTGCATAGTTTTCTTATCACTCTCAGAACCACGGTTAACTAAAAGCATGTTTTTGACATTCCGAAAATTACTAGTGACTTTGTTTTGAGGTTTGCTTGCTAGGCTGATGCCATTTTTGACACATGTCTAGAAGAAGAAAAAAAGTGGATCATTTTAACAGCTTTGTCACAGAAATGCATGACTGTATTACTATTTCTTTGTCTCATATTTAGTGAAGTTAAAGCACTTACTATACATTAAAATAAATCCCATACAATTTGTTGAAAGTTAAAACATATAATGACCTGTCCTGCACGATGTAAAGATAGTGCAGCAAAGCGAATCTTAGGTTGAAACCTGAGAGATGTACCACAAACTGATGTCATTCTGCTATGGATGTCTTGCAGAAAGATGGTTAGAATTGGTTTTGGGTCCACTCTTGGAATAACTTGTAGAGGGCCTGATCTTAGACATATATTTGGATATCTTGTGATGAGTTAAGTTTCATTTTTGATGGAGTATTCCTTTCTTGCATTATAATTTATACCAAAATATAATATACAGCTTACACTCAATCTTGTCACAGAAATTCTATTAAGTATACATAAATTGCTTTCCACAACTTGATGTGAGGAATCCTACTTGACAGTACAAAACATCTTCATCTGTCTCAGGGAGTCTGTAACCATACTAGAATTTCCAAAAATAACCACAGTTCACAATAAATTAGGGAAATAATTAATTTTGATGTGCTATGCATATAGTCATGGGAAAAGAAAACATACTGTTAAAATTGGGGACCAATGAGAATAAAATATGGATTCGGTTATAGCGGACGAGCTACGCCAATTGTTAAAATTGGGTACTTGAGAGAAATAATAATATGGAGTCCGCTATATCCCGGAGGATCAACCCAATTGTTAAGCACTGGCTTCTAATATGAGAAATTAATCTCCTTTTTTAATTTTATTGGCTCGTTGTAAACAGTGCCTAACAAAGGACGATACCATAGAGTCAACAATATTAAAGATACGACACCCAAAACAGTTGCTAGCCACAATTAATAAGATTTATTAAGTATTAATACAATAACAAAACAAAAGAAATATAATTATAAATCATCAACTTACAGTATGGTAGATCTTGTACAGGTACACAGTTAACACAGTTAGTATAATGTGCCAATGAATAATGATGAAATGCGAAATAAACACATATGGGCACACAAATACACAAAGAATAATACACGCCTCGTAAAGTTAATAATATCTGATCTGAATCTCCATCTGAATCTCCGACCCTCTGTGCCTGTCAATCATTTATATATGTGGGTCTACAGACGCCTTTACTTTTCCAGAACAAATCGAGAACCTTCGATAAGACACTAGTAGGCATACTAACCAATGTGTAATTGGCCGTCAGTTGTAAACAAGATACATCAAAGAGAATTTAAACCACGCCCACAACAAACGCTACCGTCTGCTAGGGATCTAATTTAGGTCAAAGCCAAGTTCACGCACGGGGAAATCGTGTAGACTTAAAAAATAAAAACAATGCAAAAATATTTAAAATAGTTGTGACATACACATGTAGCAATAATCTAGTTAATCTTCTTTCAGATTATATTTGAATTATTATTTTATATCCGCAACCATCATGTCTTAGTGTTAAAATGCAATAAACATATATTTATTACTAGTTAAACATTTGAAATTTAGGTTAAACATTGAGCATAATTATGAATTCTTTATTAACATAATTAGCTTCTAAATTACAGTAGGGCCTCAGAAACCAAGCTCCCTAGAACTTAAACAACTTGGAATCCAAACCAATATTTGTAACAAATTTACGTTCAAAATCTGAAGCTACTTCGGCCTTCAAATGCCCTGCAATTTTTGTGTTTATTGTACATACATTTCCCCAGTGCTAGGGATGTAGTTGGATGCTGTAGAGAAAGCATCTTGTGTGATTTTTACTACTAATTTTATGCTTTTACATAACAAAAACTTAGTGTCTTCGCCATGGGTTTCTAAGAAATGAAGTGAGAAAAATAATAAGAGTTAGAAGACAGCTGTAAGAGCTACAATTGAAGTTAAGAAATATCTTATCGCTAAGGATGAAAGCGGTACACATGTTGCTGATCTTGTTACTATGTTCGGGATGCCTAAGTTGAATTTTTGAACGATTTTGAAAAATAAAAAAGCCATCAAAGCAGCTGATTTGGTGAAAGGGGTTACAATACTGAACTCAAGCAGATCGAAAAGTATGGATGCAATGGTTTAATAAAAAACAGCTGACTGGGGATCTTATTTCTAAGATGTTAATTTGTGAGAAAGCCAAGGTTGTCCACGATGATTTAGTAAAAGGCATGCCTGATACTAATGCTCGAAGAAGGAGTTTAAAGCCAGTAGGGGTGGTTAGACAACTTAAAGAAAAGTACTGGGATCCATAGTGTTTGTGGGACTCGGGAACTGATGATCAAGTTTCTATTATTTCTAAAAGGATATAAATTGTCATGGAATTTGAACGATTTGAAACTTGAAAAGGGTTCTTACACAGATTAAGTTCTGATTCCCAAACCCTAATGTAAATCTAAAAAATCTAGGATTATTGGAGTAGTTTAAACAAAATGCTGATGCATCTATTTTTAGGAATTACAATTTGTTTAAAAGGGCATTTCTTGGTACTGGTAGGCCTATACATAAAACAAGTAAACTGAAACAATTCAATATATAAAAGAAGTGGAAACTAATTGAAAAGAATGCCAAATAGTCACCATGTTTTTCCAATGTCGCTTTAGATCTTTATATGATGAAAATGGACTTGATCTTGAAATGGTCAGAGACACTGATGAAATTCGTCCTCGATTCATGCTATTCACATTATTACAATAACTTTTGTTGACTAGCTATGACAAATAATTTGTAAGTTGTCTAATAATTGCACATAAACAGTTGTATAACTAAAAAAATTGCACTTTTAAAAAAAAATTTGGGTTTAATCGCACTTTCCGTGTTCAAACAGGGCTTCTTGTAAAATATACATTTATACTTTGACACATACTCATACCTTGGTAAAACATGGCAAAAGCATCCTGCAAAATCAGTTTCTCCTTCAGTAGCTTTTAAAATATTCATCATTTCTTGTTTGCTTAGGTTCAAATCCTCAATCTTGAAAACAAAGGGTTCCATTTTAGAATTAGAAACAATATAATACAAATTCATTAATGAGTGGTATAAAAGTTTCAGATTCGAATAAGGAATAAAATTATGCATTTTTATTTTTAATACACATTTGTTTAAACTTAAGAAGTAAACATACTTGTAAAGGAGGAAATCGTATAGCTGTCCCAGTTAAGGATACTAAGAGTTCATCTTTATTTACGCAAAGATCCATCTCTAGGATAAAAGAATGTTCAATTTTAATTAAATTTTAAAATCCAACAAAAATTATTTTAATAATTTTCTTTGAGGGTTATAAAAGTGCACACAAATTTAAATACTTACTTATAGCATTACTGTAACCATCATGGACTAAAAAGTCTCTGCCTGTGCAGTTGAAAAAAAATCAATTAGTAGTTAAAAAAATACTCATAAGATATGTACTTTTAAAATCAGACGAGTAGCTTACTGAAGGTGTGGCAAGATACGGCACATGTTGAGGGAATTACTTAAAGGGGTGGCTCTAAAATGGCGAGATAGAAAAAGACTTTGTATATGGTATCCCTTTTTAAAAACAATTTCGTTTTAGCCTACAAGTTAGTTTACATGTACTGAATAAGTTAAAATACTGCAATCGAATCTGGTTACTTGTCTTTACTGGTATATGGTAAATCTTATTTATATAAAAATAGGTTTCCCAAGCTTGATAGGGGCACATTTTAGTTTTTTTTCACATATTACTATTAGTCCTCAGTACACCTCTCAATCCTACACAATGAATTCAGCTTTCAAAAATTGCAGCAGAGAATGAATTTTAGGGTGTAGGCTTTCATGTCGACTGCTAGAATCAAGTCTTATATGTGACCTTAATTTAAAATTTAGCAATAGCAGTATTACACAGGATGATCAAATATTGTTCACTGAAAAGGACATGATGTCAATATTTAAACAAGTGAATGTAGCCAAGGCCTCAGGGACAGACAAATGAAGTGGATGGCTTGTTAAACTCTACTCAGAACAGCTGGCCTACATTTTTTTGTTACATATTTAATCAATCCTATAAAACTCATTCCATACAAAAGGTGTGGAAATCTTCAGAAATTATATTAACTCTAAAGAAAAATAAAGTCACTTGCAATAACGACCAATGTCCTGTTGCACTTACCTCTATTGTAATGAAATGTTTTGAGAAACTTATCCTCAGACAAATTTTAAATGACGTACAGAAAAACTTGACCCTCACCGATTTGCTTATAAATCTTCCAGATGTATCAAGGATGCCATCTTACTATTATTTGAAAGACTTTAGAATCATCTAGACAGCCCTAAAAATATGCTAGGGTGCTTTTTTTAGACCTCTCACAGCATTTAACACTGTCCAACCTTAGCTTATGATTAAAAAGCTCTCTTCATTAGATGTAAATTCAAATATTCAAGCATGGATACAGAACTTTTTAACCAATTGCCCACTTTATGTCAAAGTGAACGACCAAATATTAACTTGAGAAATAAGTACTGGGGTGCCACAAGGTTATTTTCTCTCCCCTACCCTGTATACAAATAATACAATATATACCAATGATGTCCAGAGCCTAAGCAACACTGTTCCAATCATTAAATTTGCAGATGATACCACCATCTTTGGCTTAATATCTGAAGGGGAAAGCTTATACTGAAACATAGTTGCAGGCTTTCTCAGTTTCTGCTATGAAAATTTTCTTAAGTTGAATGTCTCAAAAATGATAGAAATGGTTGTCAATTTCCGGAGGGGGATTCACCCGATTGCAGATCTCACAAACACACAGTATAGAGCAAGTAGAGACATATAAGTACCTAGGTGTCACCATTAATATGGCAAGAACACTGCTGAATTCTGTTAAAAAAAAAGTTAACCAAAGACTTTTTCTACCTTAAAAAAAACTGTACAATTGCGGTGTAAACAAACAAGTTATTACCTTATTCTACAGTGAACTAAGCTTCAGTATTACCTGCTGGTGTGGGAATTCATTGCCTGACATCAAACACCGATTAAATAGACACATCAAGAAAGCTAATATATATATATAACACAAACTAAACATTTTTCACTTGAAGAACTATTTGAAGAAAAATGCTGTTGTAAAACCAATATCGTTTTGGATGATAAAACCCATATTCTTCATCACAGGTACCTAAGATAAGCTTGATCAGAGCGAATTCCTTTTCTTAAAGTTAGGACAGAAAGATATAAAAATTATTTTGTTCCCAGTCTTTTAAGAATATGCCAGAGTGCTTCCTCAGCAGTTACCAAATCTAAAAGATCACTAATAAGACATTATTTTCACTAAGGGATTTCATTTTTTTTTGCATATGATGGAAAAAAACGGAAAAAATAAATTGATATAAGTATAAGCAAATGCCTAATTAGCAGCTTTTAACTGAATTATTTATAGACCTACATGCATTAAAATTTAAACTAATTAACTACCTTCAAAAGAGATAAAATTACCTTTGAAAAATCATACCACTAATTCAATTTGTTTTACAAAATACACGTTTCAATCAAACGTCAATATATCTAAATATTGATAAAGATGTTATGTTAGAAATACACCAAATATTTAATTCATACTCTATTGCTGCCAAATTTAGCAGTTAATGAACTTATCATATTTAGCAGAAGAGTGTATAATAATTAGAAACAAACATTTATTCTTTTTAAAGCAAATCATTTTACAAAGAAACCTTGGATGAACCATTCTCCAGCTTTGTTCCAAGTTGGTGCTAATCTTGCAATTAATGTATACTTGAGGCAGGACTGGTATAAAGGGAAATTAACTCTAAAAGGTTTGCTGATCTGTAGAGAAAAAAAGTTTAAATGTAGGGGAATAAATTATTTTAAATTAAAATAACAATTATAAAATTAAATTTTTTAGCACTAAATATTTGTTATTTGAGACTTGTCATAAGTTTCCATTTACTATTTTGATGTCATTGCGACAAATAAATTTGAGGACAAACAGTTTGCTCTTATTTCAAAATCCATAAATTTTTATGGTTATGCTGCACAGAAAAACAACTTGTACAACTGATAATTATTCAATTACTTCATCGTCAGCATGTAAAGATTTTAAATTTAAATTATTATGCTTTTAGATGAAGAGTGTTAACTGTGATTTGAAAATGTGGTCCTCTGATGTAAAATTTTTGAGAATAACAGTCATCCACTATAAATTTAGGTAGAAAACTAATTTTCTATTAATAAAAGAATTTACCTGAATCCCTTGCTTCTGTAATCTTGACTGAAGTTTGCCTGTTTTAAAGAAGCTTTGCTGGAGGGTAAAATAAAATATCTCTTAAAGATCATTAGATGAAAAACAAAAATGAAAATATATTAACAGGTCATACTTATTTTTATTTTTACAACTGTTATTCAAAGATAATTGAGCAGATAAGCCTAAAAAATTCATTAATGGAATCAATAAATGCATTAATTAAATAAACGCAAGTAAAGAATTCCATTATTTATTTTAAATACAATTTTAATACAGTGGTTCTTAAACTTTTTCCGTCCACCACCCACATGGTGTCATTAAGAATCTGTGAGCGCCCTATTTCTTATCTCATTATAATAATTATGTTATGACAAGCATTCTTAGTATAATGGTTTGCATGACAATGTAGCTACACAATAAATGTACAAATATAACATGTATTAGAGTAATTTTTAATTTTTATCCATTGATTCATCAGCTTTTTTAAGATCGATAATTTTTAGGAAACTTCTTTAGTTAATCTAACAGTCAATATGGCTAGCATTGCACTTTAATGGAGGGTTTTTTTGGTACCAAATTATGGAAGAAAGATCTAGTTTTAATTAGATTGACTTTCATTACCCTGCTTCTGCAAATTCTATTTTATTGACCTAAGTTTAATTAAATATGTCTAATACAAAAGCAATCCCATGCATGATTTCTTTTAGGTCATTACCAAAAGAAGCATTTGTGTTTTTAACAACGCTCCCCAACCTTATCAAATAGCTTGTAAAAGTTAATCATCCCTTGCCTTTTGATGCCAAAGACCCTCAGTATCAAACAGATAGCGTACAAATTATTCCTTACTCTCAAAACAGAATAGTTCTTTATTAAAAGAGTGTACATAAATTTAATTAACTGCAGTAACAATAAGAGTAGGGTTTTAGTCCTGAACAGCCTCCCTGAACTTTTTATTTTGCTAAGACAAATAAATATGTATTATTTGTGTTCGGGGGTGAGTTTCCATACTCCATACTCCCCCCCCCCCCAATCGACCACTGAATGAGGGTGTTTAATCAGATGATTTTACAACCAGATTTAGGCATTACAGGACACAATGATAGGTTCAGATATTTGATGGGGTGAGTTTCCCATCTCCATACTCCCCCCCCCCCCCCCAATCGACCACTGAATGAGGGTGTTTAATCAGATGATTTTACAACCAGATTTAGGCATTACAGGACACAATGATTGGTTCAGATATTTGATATTTTTTGTCCATTGGCAACAACCTATAATAGCAACTAGTCTCTGCAGTTCTTAATCGATTACAATAGTGTTACTAAACAGAATATATTTTTTGTTGAAGCAACAATAAATATTGACAACCTGATGGTATCATGCTGTTTCTGGCTATTTTGCAATAACAACAATTGATCCAATTTTCATATGTTACAAAAAGTACAAACTAAGACCTTTTCTCCACCTATGCAGACCTGAAAAAGGCTATTGACACTTTGGTAAAGAAGGTCTTTGGAAGAACATGGCCAAATATGGATGCCCCAGAGAAAGGTCATATCCATGTTACAGTAATTGATGGTATGCAGGCTTGGGTTCATGAAAATGGGGAGATGTCTAAACCATTCCCTGTGGCAAATTGCATCAAACAAGGCTGTGTCCTGGCTCCAACACTTTTTAACCTTATGTTTTCCACCATACTGACTGATTCCTTCAGACAGGGAGATTTTGGAATAGGTCTCATAATTCGAACTGATGGTAAGCTATTCAATCTCAGGAGATTGCTACATGCAAAATCCAAGGTACTGACAGACATCATCAGAGACTTCCTGTATATTGATGACTTTGCCCTAAACCCTTGGATCAGAAGCATATATATATGCAACGCAGTGTTGCTAATTTCTCAAATGCAGACATAAACTTTACATTAAAAAGACTGAGGTCCCATGCCAGCCAGCTCCTCGAAAACCTTACATTGATTCCAACATTTGAGTATATGATGAAAGGCATATGGTAAATAGCTCCTCTTACCTTGGAAGCAATTTTATCAAAGCGCACCCATAGATGAGGTTTACCTTCTTACTATAAGCTAGTGCAACCTATGGCAAAATGCCTAACAAAGTATGGACTAGGAGAGATATTGCAAAACTTATTTGGTTCTTCTGCACATTTCTGAAGTCCATTTACTACTTAAAGTGTAAATCTATCTTTGGTAATGGCCAATGCTTCTGATTTGAATTTAGATTAAAGGTCTTTTCTTTGTATGTGAAAATAAATTGTGCAATCTCAGTCTGATGCTTATGCTGCACTCTAAATTTGTTGCTATCAATAAAAACAGTATATCATTGTTTTTGTAAAAATATAATTTTAATTTAAAAAGTCGTGCAAGATAAATTCTTAGGCACCACCAAAATTTTCAACATTCCCTGGGATACTGCGCACTTTGAGGACCGCTGAGTTAATCCATATAAATACCTTCATTATGACACTGAAGCTGTTGTCTGAGTAACAAGAAGGACAGCATATTACATCAGGTTCTGTAAAAATCACCTCCCTTTTGAAGTAAAATTAAGATGAAAACATCAAAAGAGGATACGTTTTCAGTTACAAAACAAAAGTATTAAGCAAAAAAGCATTTCAAAAAATATTTAGTCCTTGTCAATATTCCCTCCATGCTGTGTTCATGTGCAGACAGAGAAGATGAGTGAATTTAGAACATGTTGGTCCCATTAATAGTCTTTTTAAAAATTATTTTGAAATAAAATTTTCTTCCAAAAAACCAACTTTATATAGTAGAATAATTACTATTTAGCCTTAAAAATTCACAGTGTAAAAATTACGTTAGAAAGTTATTCGATGTGGTGCATTATATAATAATTTATTGCAGTTTGCATGCATTTTGATTTTATATGGTAAGCCAATCCTTAAAATATATTTTAAATGCTACACAGAACTTATTGAAGATAATAGCTTTCATAATATAGAACATACATATGAGGCAATTTTAAAGTCAAATATGAGCAGAGATCATATAACTAAAGGACTGCAAATTATTTAACTTTTTTCTTTACCATTGTGAATACTATGTGTTTGACAGATAGTAAGAAGCTTTTCTTCTGATACATATTTTTGACATTTTAAAAAAAAAATCTCTAGTCTAACCCTTGTGGTCTGAAAAAAAATTGATCTTATTGTATTAAATATATTTTTGAGAAACATCATGTTCTAATGGACTCTGGAATCATTGCAAGTATCTTTGGTGCATGTCATCTTATTTTAAACCAGAAAAAAATGGAAGTTGGCTGTCCATTAGTTATAGTATCTCTGGTCTGAGCAGCCATGTTGTTTGAGAAGGTAACAGACTTGAGCTAAATAGAAGATTGATATTTTAAAACCTTATCACCCACCACCAATATAATAAAGTGAAAACTATAAATACACCCTGACCTCCTTCAATAGATAAATGAATATGAGACCAATAAAATGCAAATCCCATTATTTTTTAAGAAAGGCAAGCTTTTAAATATGTGCCTTCATATAAATATTTAACATATTTTTATTGGTACCTTTTTATTTTATACAATTTGTATTCAATGAAAAATTAATAAACTGCTAATTAATATCAAATTAACAGGAATGGAATTTTAAAAAATAACACTATTTCTTAGCTTATTTTTATTACATTTTTAAGTTTAAGAGAAACATTGCAGGCTGCCATTCAGGGCCGGCCTTAGGCCACTGCAACCTGTGCGGCCCAGACTGGGCCCCCCGCAATCCGTTTCGCATAGGGCCGGCCCTGCTGCCATGGCATGTCACGGCATGTCACGGCATGTGTGGTGGTAAATTTTTTTTTTAATTTATAAAATTTAGAGACGCATAAGAAAAAAATTGGTAGATTAAACTATAATCAAATTCTTCCCCAAAAAATGCCCACAACTTCAGTGACCCAGTAGGCAAAAATTAAAAATATTAAAGAAAACAATTAATTGGACAAAATGTATTATTTATTTATAATTATTTTTAAAAAAGTATTAAATCACTTTATTTTATTAATTTTTACTAACATTACCTGCACTTTACAATATGAGCTTGTATTGTGGCATTGGACCAGGAATAAATAATTTTTTCAGTTGATACAGTTATGCTGCAAAGCTCATCAAGACTTGGTGGCTGTGCAAAAAATATAGCTGGCTCCATAATAACACTATCTTGTGAATGTGTTAAATTTGCATTTCTGGGGGAAAATAATAATTTTATTTTTTTTAGTAAAATTAAATGAGCAAAACTAAACCAGAGAATACTGTTATTCTTGTAATACTAATTGTACTTTGACTTTGCCCATCACCCAACTTTTTTTTCTTCTTCCAAAGTTGAAACTTTCTTGTAAATTGTACCTTATTCCCTAGTAAAGAAAAGGGTCAAAAGGAAAATTTGTCTTCTATAAACAAAACTGACAACAAATACTGATTAAATAAAAACTATAATATTAATAACAGAGAAGTGAGAAGGAATAACATAATCATTATCAATAAATCATTATTATGATTAGCTGGATAAATTATAATTTCTTCTTTTACTTTTTACTTATGCGAGTTGAATTTAAACTAAATTTAAATAATTTAATTTAAATCTCATTTAACGTTTTTGTGGCATATGATTTAAAAAATTTTACATGAAGAAACGTTTTAATCAATTTAATTTATAACTAAATTCAGTTGATTTTTGCAATGCTACACTCTTTCAAAGACATTCTCGTGTTTACATTCACTTTCCTGTATTTTCTAGCAGACGACAAACATTAAAGCAACAATAAATGTGTAATTAGCTTTACCCTTAACCCTCTTTTCGGAATAATAATTTCAATCGGTAGTAATCTAAGGCAGCGCCACCCCATTTTAATTGGACCAAACCCATTTTTTTTTACATACAACATTCAATATATATATAATTTAATATAGGGATAACTTGTATGTAATTAAAAATCCTCCACTGGCAAGGGGAACAAATTCCTAAATATTTTTCGTACCGAATGCACATTAAATATATCCAGTTACTTACTATATTCAGAGTACTGAAAATACCTACCCCAAAAATCGTTCGTTCCCACTCTTAGCTCCTCCAATGCCAACGCTAGTACTAGTACAGTAAGAAAGGATATAAAATAATTAATTATTAATTGTAAGAGAGTGGATAAAGGAGTTAATTAGAAAGAGTGCCGAATGTTACAGGAATTGTAAGACTAAGTCAACTATCTATTCAAATTTAGGTTGACATTATAATTTCCAATAAAAATTAATATCCTTTAAGCTGCAAAATTATTATGTGATTATGCCAAAATTTATCACTGGGTACACCTCTGCCTGATTTGGCCTGGAAGTCTTTACTGGAAAAGTTCACATAATCGTTTTCTATTCATATAGAAATTGTACCAACAAGCAACGGGAAGTTCTTAACACATGGTTTATTTGTTTACGCATTGCAGTCTACTAGTAGACATCAGTCAACCGAATCCAGATTTATTATTAGACAGAATTTAGGCCTTGGGCTATTTCATTGTCATATGTATAATTGTTTTAACAGCCGTTTCCATAATTAATTCATTATGGGAAAGAGTAAGGCTAAGCGGTTTGGGTCTCTCAAACCATCTCCAACTGGGTTGAAAAGTGAAAAAGAGATGGAGCAGGAGGCAGAGCTAAGGGGAGAGGATGACAATCATGCAGCCCCTGCAGCTATAACAAATATAATGGAAAAGGTTTTTATTTTATTTACATGAATGAGAATGCGCAATCAGTTTATAAACTAAAGCAGTGACTTTGGCAACTAAGTCTAAGCCATGAGTTACCGGTATTGTACTGTGGTGAAATGTAAGATGATTTAAATTTCGAAGTGGTTGCTAGCACCGTGACGGCGTGACGGTGTACCTAGCAAAACCATGGACCTAGGCCTGCGTACATCATGGCGGTGTACCTAACAAAACCATGGTCTTAGGCTTACACAGCGGCAAAAATGTACCATTGGCCTGGTTTTAAGATATGCCTGTTCACTGTTGACAATCTTGTGTGGTCAAGTTGTAGACGCTTGGCGATATTATATTTTGAGATCAATTCCCAGTAGGCTCAGTAGGGGATCGAATTTTTCTTTTCATTTAAATTCAAAATATTTTATATTTAAATTATTATGTTCATTTGGAACAGTAGTTTCATGAGAAGTTTTTAAATATTTTGTAGCAATTTAAACATTTTACAAATGTAGCCTATGTTATATTATATTCAGATTATTAAATTAAGTGTTTCAACAAGTTGTGCCAGCCTTTGATTTTGAAAATAGCGGTAATAAGACGTTAGAATTAGAAAACAAACTGAAAGTTTCTGAAAGCTCATGTATAGTGAGCATGTAACATGCATTAGAGAACCATTTTGAATACTAAATGATATTTTATTATATTTCAACATTCTTCATGTAGTTGAATATTTACATTTTAGTTTTACGAACACCCAAAGAAAATACCAATATATCAATAATATATGAATATTAATGTGCATGGCCGTATTTCAACCATATTACTTTCACTATGCATTGGCAAAATTCACACGCGATATCCCTGGTTCATTCACAACCCTCAGTCTCACAACAAATCTTTTGAAAACACCACAATTTTAGAAACTTATGGCGCTGTAGCGACTGTATAGTAAAGCCATAGGTCTACCCTGTTCATGACGGAATTTGTTTCCTGAATTGCATGGCATGTGCTATTCTCAGGGTAAAACACAACGTTGTCTCACTGAAACCATTGCTTGGGACAGGATTTTCACTATTTCAATGTTTTTCATCTGTTGTTTTTTTTTGTTAAGAAATCGATCTGTGTTGAGGGTGAGTTATGGGCAGAGGCTTAACCAATAGGGGGGCATACACAAATCATGGGGTAGTTGAGGGGGGGGTTTGCTGATGTCCGCCTGCATTATTTTACTAATGTGTAATGCCAATGTAAAACTAAATCAGTGATATTAATTATTTTTAAAAGACTAAAAAATCACTGCACTTTTTTGTATTTATCATACTGTTTTGTGTTGACAATCGCTTGATATCACAATAACAATGCCTCGGACAACTTTAACTTCATGATCAACGCATGTGATTCTCTGCCTGTAATGTATTTGTGGCGTAATTATAACTTGAGGTTAATAAAATAGATACACTGGCTTCCCATTCATTTTTACACCACACCCAAGGGATCACATACAATGTTATAATTATAATGCCCCCCCCCCCCCAAAAAGAAAACAAAACAAAAACAAACTAGAGGAGGAGGGGGGGGGGGAATTAATATTAAAATTAACAACCCTTTTTATGGTTTGCGTAATTATTTCTTGGTTCTAAAAAAATGGATACCCTGGCTTCCCTTTCATTTTTACACCACGCTCCGAGGGATCACATATAATGTTATTATTATCATGCCTCCCCACCCCCACCCCCCCCCAATTGTTGTTGTTTTTTTTTTTTGTGGGGGGTGGGGAGAATAATTTCAAATTAGCTACCCTTTTTATGCCTATTAAGATTCACAATCATAGGATAAAACTTTAATAATTATTAAATAAAATTGTATTTTAATATATGGGGGGAAATAAAGTGGTTAACTTTAAAAATAAATCGTGGTTTAACATTACACCCCCAGCCCCCTCCCTTCCAATAAATAAAGCCATGCTTTACAAGTACTTTGCCACACAAGTTATAAGCGTGGAACTTACTCAAAAGCTTCCTCCTAAGGTACTCAACCATTTTAAAGATATAGTTTTCAGTTTTAACAAGAGTATAACATTAAATCTACAAGTACCAGTTAGGCCAAAAAGTTTAAGACTCGCAAAGACCATGGCTTTGCTACTTTAAATCGCTGCGGTGTACGCAGGCCACAGACAATGATTTAGCTAGGTACACCGCCGCAGTGTATGTAGTGCTGGCCTTTAAATTTAAGTACAGCTAAACTAACACTACTAACAGTGATTGGTTCATCAGTTATAGAATTAAAGATACATTTGGATGGAATTCAATTTTTTTTAAAAACTTATAAATATGAATTATTCAGGTGCTATCATTTTATTATTAGCAAAAATGATTACAAAAATAGTTAAATAAATTAGCCATTCTCATTTATTAATGATTAACCAAAACCATAACAAATCCTAATTGAATTAATTATTAATTGTTGCAAAAAATCTTATTTGTTTACAAAACATCAGTCTACATTTAAAACTAGATTCATATTCATAGGTATAGTATAATTAAGTATAATACTTGTTGGCTTTGAACAATCTCTTACAATGATTGAATGAAAGATTGTGGGCCATTCTTCTCATTAAGCCCTTATTATACATATGATTTATTATGATTATGTCTGGAACTTTATAATTTATATGACTGCAGTTCAGTGCACCGGTTAACTAATGTTGTGACTCGTGAGCAATCAAACTCTGTAACTGCACTTTAAAAAGAAAGAACCATGTGATGCATCACACAAAGGCCAGAAATAACTAAAGAAAATTATCTGAAGAATTGGTTACATTATAATTTAAATCAAGCTCAGGAAAAGTGGTTTCACAATAGACAGTATGTGAGGTGTTAAGCTTAGAGTTTTGGACATACCTGATTTGGTTCAAATTGATGGAATCCGATATTTTATTTAACTATCTAGATTTACATCTAATATCTTGAGAAAATTTTGGTAGGCTGATTAATATATAAATAAAGCCACTGGGGAAAATGGAAGATTACTGATTATTTGCCTATAAATTATAAACTGGTGCAGTCCTTGTAAAATGGAAATATTATATGCCTAATCTAAAGCCTAATTAGAATTTCTAGTGAGTAGTAGGCGTAGGCTGAGTGGGCATAGTTAATCATTAAGATTAATGTAATTATGCAACAAACTAATTAGCCTCCTGTATCTATGATTATGAAGTGAGATGAAATGGCATAATTTGGGTTGTGGATCCCCTTAAATTTTATCTCAATTATCACTGATGATACACCAGAAAAAGAATTAAATTGTAGAACAAAATAGCACATTACTTTATTATAACATAAGGTTGTAAGTGGAGTGATACAAATTTTGCTGTCATTTACAAGACAACATGCCATTCTTTGCGCCCAATAATTTTTCTATCTCAAGAATGTCTAAAAATCAAAATTCTTTATTATTATTATGCTTGTGCTATTAATGCTATGCAAATTCATGCCTTCTTTCTCCTACATTTTTAAACAGTTACAAGGAACAAGTACAGAAGAGAGAGCATGTGGGTGCCAGCTTATGGCAAGTATTGTATCCCAACCAAAAGCCATAGGTTATCTACTCAAAGAAAATGCTGTGAAAATTACTGCTCCACTCTTTCTTGATACTTGTTTGGATGTGCGAAAAAGTGCACTTGGTGCTTTGCGGTCAGTTAAATAAGATGTTTACCTTTTTAAATTTATTTTAAACAGGGATAATATTGTCTTTTCAAATAAAAATTTATACTTTAAAAACAATAATCTTGTTAAAGTTTAAACACCCATATTTTGTGTAACAGTCTATTTGAAACTACTTGTCAAAATAATTTGGAAGACAGTTTTTTCCCCTCAACATTTACAGGAACATGAGTGTTTATGGACAGTTGGATGTCTGTGAGGTGATGATCCGTCATGACATTTTAACACCTTTAACAGCAATCTTGAAAGAGGTACTAAACTTTATTAAAGTTTTACCAAAATCTATTTTCTCAATTCTGAAATTAACTTGATGAAAACATAAATATCGTTCACACATCAGCCTTTGATAACGTCATTAAAATTAATTTATAATTAATTATCTTGGTTATTGATATGATTTTATAAATTTACTGAAGTTTTTATTAAATTTTAATTTAAATTGTATTTATAAAAAAATAATTCAATTTTAAAAAAAGTAGACTATAATGAAGCAATAATTTTTCAGTCAGCAAATCAAGATTTAATTAATTTTAATTAAGTAGTTTTTACATTACATATTTATTTGATCAATTTAATTAATTTTTTTTGTTGTAAAAAAACTTTTTTCACTGCTTGATTGTATTCGTGTTTTATTTATATTATAATGTAAATTATTTTTTTTCAGTATGGGGATGCTTGGTTACCACAGAAAGATAGTACCAAATCAGATGCAAGGACAGATGTTTTAGTAGAAGCTGTGGAACTTCTGTCAAATCTATGGTAAATTAAATTCATTGAGCAAATAGCCTGGCCTATATAGGGGTCTGTTAAACCTCTAACTCTAAGTTGTATAGTAATGGGCAATGGTCTTTATGGTCAATAAGATACAATATGTAATAATAAAAAATGTGTATGATGGATGTGTTCCAGCCTATTGGAAATCAAAATTTATATCAAGCAGCTTAATGGTTGGTTGAGTTTAAGACTTCATTGTCTAACATATGTTATTTTGATTTAGCATTTTGCACTTACTTTTGACCCACTTCTACCAAACCCAATTGCACATTTGTGACCATGCAATATTATTACTTTTTTCAAATGGGCTGTATGTTCAATAGTACCTCAGTTGAGCTTTGCAAATTTATATTTCTTAATAGACTGATGCTGGGGTCAATAAATCATGAATCACAAATTTTCACAAAGACAGCACATAAGGCCCTTGATTACCCTCATTGTAGGAAGTAAACAAAAAAAACGAATATAGAATATTTATGCTTTTTTAATCATTCATACCATTAAAATATGAATATTGATATAATTTATTACATCAATTTTTATATCCACAGTGAAAGTAGTAGTGTGGCAGTTCAATGGTTCAACAAGGAAAAGTTGTTAGCATTGATTTTACCATTATTATCTGTTCCAACATATGGTTATCCCTTGTGCATTGCTGTTGGTAAGCAAAGAGTCATGTTTTCTTAGTATGTTGTTTTGACATATGTTATGTTAGCCCTCAAACATGGCTCCAATTAATATGCCATTGGTCCTTGTTAAGCAATTACACTGATCTACGCTCAATGTGGCATGGGTAGGTGTTAAACTATTTGTAGAGGACTTATATCTTTGTCAAAGGTGTCTGTAGTAATCAGTAAAAATAACATAGCTTAGTGAATATACCATTTTACTGAGGATACCGGCATGTAAATTTAGGATGTTAACTGATTAACTACCAGATTGAAAAACCCGCTGTGGCCAAATTAAATCTAAGTCACATTTTCTCATTTTAGATATGTGTACAATTTCAGCTGCCGTTTTCTTAATTATAAACATATTCTAATGCTTAATAAACAATTTTATGGGTAATTGAATTGTCTATAATATAAACTTAAAACATTAGTAAAGTTAAGTTTTGTTAGGAAATTAATAATTATTAAATTAGTATTTTCAATAGAAAAACAATAAAAAATATATTAATGTGGCAATTCACGTATAAATTTTAAATTTCCTAATCATTTAAAGCCTTTCATTTGATTGTTTCCAAATAGTATATCCAATAATAAGCAAAATGCACCAAAGAGCACAGAAATTGAAAAATATTTACACTTCCAATCACTTATATGCCTTTAGTAACCCTGTCACTTGTTGCAGCGGTAAACATCATGTACATTTTTGTAAATAGCTAGGAAATTAAACAATTAAAATTTCATTTTTTAAAACATTCTGCCGATAGCATGAGTTTTGAATATAAACATCCTGTCGGTAAATTAAAATCTCGAAGCGAAACGGGAACGGAATAATATAAATATTCGACTCAATTTACTACGATACTAACATTGGCACTACCAGCGGCTCGTGGCCATAACGAAAGAAATGCCGAGCCGCTGGGAGCGGCTCATGGTAGTTAACCAGTTAAGAAATCTGTTTTTATCTTCCTAACTTTTTTAGCGCCCCCCCCCCCCTCCCCATTTTTGTTCTCTTTCTATTGGTTGTTTTTAATAAGTTAAAAAATATCATTTGTTATAAACCTCCAAATTTCAGATTTCAGCAAAAGGACTGGTAAAAACCTCTCTAATACCCTATTTCTTATATATATATCTCCAGCACGATGCCTGCATGTGGTCAGTGAGAACAATGAAGAAGTTTCTGCTCTGTGTCAAGTACAAGAGGTTGTTTCAAATCTGTTGAGCATAATTACCACTGTTCCCAATGGTATTGATGCTGTTTTGTTAAGAACACTAGCCACAGGTTGGTACAAGACATTGCTGTTGTTAAATAGAAAATAAAAATGGATATCACACTGAATATAAAAAAAAATAAAGTATGAATTTACATGTGACTTTATTATTTGGATATAAATATGGGACCAATGATTTCATTTACATACTTTTTAAAAATTAGATTATATCATTAAATTATAGAAGAAGCAAAGGTTTGTTTATTTTTTGCTTTTTCACCCCCAGGAATTTTGTTAAACTTGTCAGATATTGACATATCTGCTTATATGAAAGGCATCATAACAGCTATAGTTGAGGTATTGGACTTGGATAGTTTTGCTGTCATAGATGCAGCTTTTCAAAGTAGTCAACAAACAGCGGAGGTGAGAGACCACTTAAATATCAATGTTTTTTTAATGTCATGTTGCTTTTTTTTTTTTCGTTTTGCTAATTTTATGTGAAGTGCGGTGAGCTTAGCCCTAGCTGCGGTACCGTGCTATATAAGACCACTTTAGTAATAATAGTATGGTGGTGGGTAGCCAAGTGGTCTAAACTGAGCAAAATCTCAAGTTGGTAGTCAGCCAGAGCCCAGTCAAGCAAAAACAACACCAGCACCCGGGGTGGATGGGACACGTTAACCTTGGATGGCAACTCATCTAAGAGAAGGAAACTCTGAACTCAAACTCGGAGATGGAGTCCCGAAAGGCGGATAACATTGATACAATGAAACATTCCGACAACTCCTGCGACGTCACTGGTGCCAAGCTGTATCATCCAATGATGTTCCCTTGGGTTATCAAGTGGCGTGGAGAGAGGCGATTTGCTGTTGGGAACCAGCTTATAATCCTTGAAGAATAATCCCAAGCCATGTGGATTTTGTCCTCCGAAGCCCACTCCATCATCACATTGTGACGGACGGCTGCCAGCAAATAATAGTATTAGACTACTGATCTTGTAAACAGATTAAAAGGTGGGCTGTTAAGTCATCAATTAATTTATTATTTTAAATATACAGACTGTAAAAGTATTCCATGACTGTGGGATTCATCAACTGAAAAGGGCTTAGTGTTTTGGTACTAACCGCATGCTAAATGTATATCTCAAGTACAAAAGCACAATTGATTTTTTGCTCCTTTGTTATGATTACTTAGAAAGTAATATCATGTTCCTGAAGTATGATATCTGCTTGTGTTTTCAGGAAGTATCTTTAGAAAGTGAGATGGCATGGCCGGAAGTGGATAAGTTGTTAAGTGCTCAGGGTGTCAGTTTAGAACTACTTGCAAACTTGTGCTGTCCTGACGGTACTTTTATTTATTGACATTCTTATTTCTAATTTGTTTGCATACTATCATCAAAAACTTGTGGCTAGCCCCAGCTGGCTAGCAATTAAAGCAATAATTGCTAGTGTGTACATGTAGTGTTATTTCATCATTTCAATGATTGAACTGATAAATCTATGTCTGTGTTGCTTTTATTAGTTAAGTTTAATTATTGTTAATAATAGTACCATTTTTACTATCATGTGCATAAGGTCCAATTATAATAGAGGTCTATAACCAAAATTGTTACCATATCAATACAAAATAATTAACAGGGATTGGACTATTTACTTGTTCAATTATTTTTTTTCTTTCTTAAAATGTACACCAACAGAATCAAATTTATAAATTTTAACAATACAGTGGGGACTCGGAATCCAAACTTAATCCGTCCCAAAACCCTGTTTGAGTACCAAATCGTTCGATTTCCAAGACATTTTTATCTATTTACATTAATAAAAACTGGATTAATCCGTTATTGGGCCTAACAAACTCATTAGATCCCAGTCCTTTTCTTAAAATTCTCGAACCCCTACTGGCTTTAAACTTCTCCTTTTGAGCACTAGTATCATTCATGCCTTTGCCATAAACGATCGTGGAGGACCTTGGCCTTCTCACATATTATTGCCTTAGAAATCACTTCACCAGCCAGCTATTTTTCAATAATACAGACATGTGTCCCCTCTTCCAATCCATATTTTTGTTCATCTCCCAGAGGTCAATGTCTTTAACCCCTATTACCACTTTAGCTGTTTTGACACCTTTTTTTTTTTCAAAATGATAGTCAATTTAGACACCCTGAACATAGTAGTGAAATCAGCCACACATGTACAGATTTCATGCTTATCGATAAGTTCTTTCTTAATTTCAAACGTAGCTCTTTCTTAATTCAAGCATAGCTCTTTCTTAATTTCAAGCGTAGCTTTAACAACTGTCCTCTTACTCTTATTTTCCTCACTACACTTGTTAGGATCCCAGGTGAACACCAGATACACTAAGTGTTAATTTTATGAAATACCCATGAAGCGTACTGGGATTGATACTCAGATATAATATTTATAAATTCTTAAAATACTGATTCATTATCAGGCTGAAAATCTCCACCAAGTAGAGTTAAGATGTTGATTAGTCTGCAAATAATCTTCATTTTTTAATGCATCGATACACTAGTGTGAAATAGATGTGGGAATAAAGATATAGACTGTTGCCCAGCTTTTTTTTTAAAATTTTGTAATCACCTCAGATGAATGGGAGGATGTGGAAAGTCAAGGCTCAGAAGAATCTGCAGAGGACCAGGCAATGGAAACCACCTGTCAAAATGCAACAGTAAGTTTTATTTTTGATTAAATTTCAAATTAAGTTTTTATGTCTTACAGGTATGCACAAAGTTTTATACATTTTTCTTGTGGATTTTGTAAACAATTTATTTTTTTTGTTTTTGATTTTACAGGTTGAACTCTGCCTCCCTAGTGAAATTAATTCAGCTTTTGTGGAAAAGGACATAATATCCAAGGTATGAATACTTTTTAACAAATACATCTTCACATTAATTATATTATATTACAATTGATTCTATTAAAAAAATTTTTGAAACTTTATTTTTGTCATTTTCAGATGCTGCTTCTGAAACTTTTATATCATTTTGAAAATAAGCCCCTGAATATCTTGGGATTTGTTAAGGAATGATGGGGGGGGGGGGGTGTATGTTTTTTTACTTTTTTAAAGACATTAATTACATTCAAGTAAGCTTTGCGGCTTTATTTTTGACCAAAGGTCAGGCCCTTTGGGTTTCTTGGGATTTGTTAAGGAATGATGGGGGGGGGGGTGTATGTTTTTTTACTTTTTTAAAGACATTAATGACATTCAAGTAAGCTTTGCGACTTTATTTTGAACCAAAGGTCAGGCACTTTGGATTTGGGTTGGGGGAGTGTAAATGCTAAAATCAACTTTCATGGTAATGTTATAAAAATATCTGCAAAAAAGAGTCATTTCTGTTGTTTGACACATTTCTGGTGATTTTTTTTTTTTACCACAGCGCTCAGACTTTAAATTCTTGTCTGGAACAGTTTTAATTTAGGATAAATGTATACTGGTACTGAGTTGAAAAAAACCAAATGATTTGTGAAAATTCCAACCTGTCAAAAAGGACCCATAATTTCTAGAATGCTGCCTTTTTTTGTTCTTCAATTAAAAAAAATGAACAAATTTACTATTTTTGTGTTTTTTTAAATCAAAAGCTTTTTAAACAAAAAATTAGTTGCATCAAGTATTCAAGCACCCTAAAAATACTTTCCTTAGCTATCTGTTGAGATTCTGAAAATGTATTGCCGTAATTTTTTTTTTAGGCAAATCCTTATTTTTATTTTACAACAGATCCTACAGAAAGCTTCTCCATTGACCACATCACAAATTTCCAAGTTGGAAGAATCTCATTGTGGAAGAAATACCCTTAAAAAGTAATTAATGTTAACCAAAATGTCCACTTTGAGAAATTCAATGGTTTTTGGTGGTGAAATAGTTCATTTATTTTACAAATTGGTGTATGAAAAGTGTAGGTTCAATTTTGTTTTGTTTTATCTAATAGACTGTTTGACCTCCAAACAAGAGCTTTACTCTGTCTCAGTAATATAATAGGAGCTGTGGATGAAGCTTTCATTTCAGAATCGACACCCCTGATGAAAGTATGGACAGAACTTAATAATTTAGCCAGTTTGCCCAGAGGTAAAAGTTCTTTTGAAACTCTACTACAGTTATTTACTTTGCAGTTTATTTTTTAGTACGTAGCGCTGATTTTACTGAAGAATAATCTTTTTTAATTGTCAGCAGAATCCACTAATGAAGATTTTAAATGGGCTGTGACAAGTGCACTGAGAGCAGTCATGCAGCGTCTTTCAGAGGTTCAAGCTTCAAATGTAAATTCTGAAAATAATGTTTCCTTAAACATGGTATTTAAAGGAGAGTGCTCTCTTACACTAATACAGTACTGTTCAGCGGCAAAGCTTATTGAATATATGCCACTTTCTGAGTTGTTAAAAAATATATTTATTATCTATTGAATTTTTTGGTGGTGTTACTCTTGTGCCAGTTTTATAAATGGTTTTCAGACGCTTGTACCCAGCTGATGTCATGTCATGACTTCCTATATTATTTCCATATGACAGATCAGTAATGTGCAAGAACCTGATTTAGACTTTCTTTTGGGATTGGCTAAAGATATTGAAAACAGAGAGGTGCAAATAAATGTTGTACGGATCATATCTACTATTGGATGCATTATATCAGCTGGATCTAATCCACTTCTTAAGGTTGGTAAAATTCGATCTTCCCATCATATATGACTTTTATAATCTACAAGCTTGTCCAATTTTATATGCTTTACATTTTGCTAGATATTTTTTTAACTAAACATTACAAAAAACGATGGGGAGAAGTGCCAGCCTATTACTGCCCCATTGAACTTGCTGCTTTTCTGGAACTTTTAAATATGTGTCATTTAAATCTGATCTTTTTAATAACTATTTTACACAGTTGGCATGTTTACAACAATTTTGCCTGTTTACCTGATATTTTTAACTAGAATTTAAACTCAAGCATTTTTATATCCAGAAAATCGGAACCATTCTTCTGGAAGTGGCTTGTAACAATGAAGATGTTGTTGTTGTGGCTGAGGCACTGGATTCATTGTTTGATGTTTTTAAAGAAGATGCAACAGATTTCATAGCTAAAGAAATTGGTTTGGTAGATAAGCTTAGAGCTCTGCAGCCATCTTTCAAGACTAGAGTAAGTATTTTTAAAGGTCTAATTTGACTAATAATGTGATAAATGAAACGATTGAGTTAACTGAAAAATATCTGTCATGAAAATATAAGCCTCCTATGCAAATAAACTGCAAGCTCTAATGCCAATTTTAATATAAAACGGGCACGGCATGGCTGCCCATATTTTGTATGTTCAATCGCACATGATCTAAAAGCCTGCTATCACCCATCTATTAGTGCAATCCAATTTTATGGAACCCAATAACTTGTTGTAGCGGGGTTCAAATGTATTATTATTATACTTTGTTTTAATTTCTGGGAGTTCCTTACACTTAATTTATGGTTATGGACTGCCTCAACCTGTTTTTTACCGTAAAATTGTTTTTTCCTGACATCAATTTTATTTTAAAATGTTCCAGACCTATATTTTTAAAAATTATTCCAAAATCCTTTATCACTGCCTCCTTTGATTATCACACTGGTGCATTTTGTTATTTGTGCGTGACTGTTTATTGTTATCCATGAGCTTACAAAAACTGTGAAACTGTTATATCATATGGTGTACCCTTTCTGATTCTAGATAAATTAATTAGCTTAGTGTTTCATAATTTTACAAAAGTCACGAGTGTTGGTAGTTTTTCAGAACCATTCAACTATTTTTCTATGATTGGACATTTAGATGAGTAAAAGCATTAGTGGCTGGGATTGAATGGATAAATAACTAGTCATTTTAAAATTCCTTCTTTAGTGATTAATTGAATTTCTTTTTATTTCAGGTCTCAGGGAATCGTAAAAATTTTGGAGAAAATTATGCAGTTGTAATGATGGCAAAGTCCAACCTTGCTGGATTTATAAAATACAAGTTATCTCAGACATGAAAAATAACGACAGACTGAAACTCTATTGTCTTTCCAGAAATTGGAATACTTAACTTAATAGTTAATTTTTGAATGTATATATTATTATGAGATTGTTTGAGTATGTGTGGAGGGAGGGGAGCATTAGTGTGTGTTAACCTTTGATTGGTTACACAATGTTTTTCTGACACCTTTATACTAATGACAAATACTAAGGTCTAAAATTAAGTTCCCTGTGTCATTTTTGCATGCATGTGATAAAAAAGAATGATTAAAATTAAATGTTATTTTGACACATCATGAATATACTTTTCTTTATTATCTTTGCTATGCTTAACCAGGCACGATTTTCTTCTATGTTACAAAAAGAGGATTATTTTACTGTACTTCAATCTCAATTCATGTTTAATTATTGCAACATAATTTGAGAAGCAATGAATAGAAATGCAAGATCCTTGGAAATATTTTGATATTATTAATTTCATGCCATTTAGATATTTAAAAAAAGGTAATTATTCCACAATCGGGATGTAAGACAAATTATGTTACCGACATTAAGATACCCAAAGATTGGATTAATAAAGCGCTGGAAAGAATATGAATTTTTTTTTTTATTGCATTGATTAATTTTTAAATTTCAAACATAACAAATCTTGGCTAACAATTATTTTATACATCATTTACAGTACTAAATGTAACGTTTCAGGAATATTATTATTAAGGCAGTATGTTACATAAATGGCTGATAATAGAAAATATAAAACAACTGGATTTGAGGAATCAGCATCACATTCTTTGTAATATTACATACATATATATAGTGTGTGTGTATATATTGTGTAACATTAATATATATTAATTTCATTTACTATTTTTAAAAAAAGGATTTTCTGCTTAAATCCTTTTTAAATGAAAAAAATTATTATAGCAGAAATGCATTCTTCACAGAGTGGAATTGGCAGAAAGCAAATAATAACTTGATTCTAATAGTTTAAACTAGTTATTACCTCTTCAATTTTAACTTATTATCAAATGCTTATTTTCAAATTGATGGTGATGTTTTTTAATCAATAAAAATTATTTGTTAAATCTGAGGATTGAAAATGGTAGTTACTGATAAATATAGCTTTTGACTGCTCACTGTTTACAAAGCAACCCAATCAAGCTTCATTACTTAACATTTAAAGTTTCTGGCATTTTAAACTTTGATAGGGATCTCTGCATCTAGAAACTCTTCAGCCATAGCGTTGAACTGTTGAGGGTATCTCAGATGCAGGTTGTGTTTCCCATCTGGCCACTCTATTGTCCTACATGAGTTGCACATTATTTCTATTTAATGTGTAGCAAGTGTATTTGTATATGAAGGACATTACAAATATTTTTATACACACACATGCATAATTGCATTACATACATTTCCTATTTAAAAAATTTCCATGACCTTCAGATTCTGCAATAGAGCTGACTGACATTTGTTCAAATTAATTATTTCTTTAAAGCTAGAGTTGTTTTCAGAATCAGTGGCCCAAAACAGGCCAAAACCCAAGGCACCAAGAAAATAGATTTTTTTTGCTGGCCTGTGTATTAGGCTTTAAATAATAATTTAAAACCTATTTTAACAACCTGGCAAAGTTACTTGTCATTTTTATTTCAAACACAAACTGCTTAAAAGTAATAATATGAACTATTATTTTAAATAGCATAAATTATAAACTTAAAATTACCTGCAATTTGGAATGTGTTTTTGAAGGAATACTGGATGCTCTTGAGGTACTAAGGGATCCAAAAGACCATTAACAATCAAAGTAGGACACCTAATGTTCGGCAGGCTTCCAATGCAAATATCTCCTGTTGGGAAAAGAAAATACCCATTAGAATCAATATATTAAAGAAAAAACATAACATTTTTTTACAAAATTACTTTTCTATAACTGTCGTCTAGGAGCAGATCCCCTCCGAACTGCCACAGAAATAATTTCCGAGTCTAAAACTCCATTTCTTTCTCTTAGCTCCTAAAAGGCTGATAATGTATTGAAACATTCACACTTCAAAAAATCAATAAGATGGTTTGAAATAAAAGTATTTTTTAATTATTTATTTTTTATATGCTGTGTTAAGACACAGTGCACAATAAACAATCCAGTAATAATAGTGTTCACATTGGAAGAAAAGAAATTCCTGCACCCAGCTCAACAGACCAATCACTCACTCCTTTAAAACATATGCTTCTTGACCCCATAACAATCAGCGCATTCGTGGCTGAGTCAAAGTGGTGCGATATTTGAGTAAATTCTTAAAGGAAAACATCGATAAATCACTGACAAAATTATCAAAACAGACACATAACAGAATCACGCAATGTGACAGTGGGGTGTCTTTTGAAATCACTTTAAAAATGTGAATACTATACAGGTGGTTATTTTTAATAATTAAGAAATAGAAAGACTTGTAAACAGTTTCTATTTTTAAACACTTATATATAAGTCAAGATGACACAGTAGCGCACCAAACTCTAGAGACCTGCTGCCAAAGACTGCAGACTTTCAGGGGGGCTACATTCTTAAGATATATATGAAAGGCTATTCAGTTTTCAAACCAAGTAGAATTTAAATAATATATCAAAAGCTTTTCTCATTATTATAATTAACATATGAGCAAGTAAAGCTGGGTAAAAACAAATACATTCTTTCTATTATCAAGCACCAAAAGTATTTAAGATGTCAGTTTAATTAAACTACATTTCTAAAAATAATTTTTGATTGGAAATTTCTCGAGCCCACTTTCCCACTTAAGTTTTATATTTATAATAAAACAAACAATTAATTAATTAGACAGATAATGAAGTCACTGTTAATCGTTTAGCATTTACAATGCTGTACGAATTTGGTGCAACGCAATAGTATATGTTAAGACGCATTGTGATTAAAGATGTAGCCAAACTTCCAGCTTTGTAGGTAATCATATAAATAGATGGCTGAAATTTTAAACCATGAAAATTTTAATAAAATTGAAAGGAGGTTGTTGATACAAATGAATTTTTTCAAAGTTGGTTTAAAAGTAACCCTCACCATTTCTCTGAACGTAATAGTTTTGTATAGCTTGATTCCAAGCTTTCCATTGCTTCTTGAAGTATTCTTCACCATACATTTCAATGAATGGTTGCCTCATTTTGAGGCTCCAAGTATTTATATCTTCTACAGCTGTAAAAGAGCAAGAACATTTAAAGAATTTAATCTTTCAATATTTCCTTTTTTTTTTAAAAATTAATGCAAGAGATATAGTTTTAATAGCACACCTTTGTATAATTTTAAATCCTTTTCTGTCACAAAGGCATTTGACCCCCATATGAGAAGCCTCTGAATATTGCCAGGGTGATTGGCTGCTAATATAAGCCCTGTGATTCCACCATCACTCCATCCCAACACAGAGTATCGTGGAATTCCCAGTGTCTAAAGAAAAGAAGATTCAGGTTAAGAAATATTCCTTTTATTATGTGTTTTGCCCCACCCTTTATCTTTTCCAAAAATGCATGAAAACAATCAATAAAAATACAAAGTAAAAGTAAAGTGTAAAGCTTATAAATGTAAAATCAGGCAAATAAAAAAAAGACATATTTGTGAAAACTGCATTAGTTGTGTTTCAATTTCAAGATATATTTTATGCAAATATAGATTATGATGATGACTGTTCATTATGTGTATTTTAGCTTCCCAAAAGTAGTACCCTTGCAATGAATTATGTTAAGGACAAATATATTTGGTCAGTTCCAAAAGAAAAGTCATTAAAATGCAACGGGTCTATTTATTAGTCTGCTGCAGTTTGAAAATCTTACTTTCATGAAAAGGGCTACATCATCAGCATCTCTTTGTAAATACATAAGAGGCCAGTCCCTGTCTGGGGGGCGGGATTTGCCATATCCTCGAGGATCAAACGCAATAATCCTATATTTTTCTGTATTGAGGCCATTTAATTGTGGGAGAAAATCTGTGCGTGAGCTACCTAAAGATATTTTTACTATATTTACCAATGAACTTCATATAAATATTAGGAGGCATCTTTACTATGCATAGCAATAATATAAATTTTTAAAATTTACTCAATAATTATTTAAGTTTAAGATATATAATTCTTGCTATGCACTGTTATGGTTATAAAAATTAAACCTGTGTTAATAGTTGGCTCATGGACGAAACAATACGTAACAAAAGACAGATCTAACGGTATGCAAAGAAAGCGCTACTTAAGCTAGTGATACAAATGATAGTGATACTAATATTTAATTTAATTATGTAAATGAATTTCTATACAAATACAAATGTGAGTACAGAAGCAAAAGTGTATCAGTTTACACCAAGTGGAAAAAAGGTGCAATCCTTACAATAGAAATATTTATTTAAACACACAAACATATAAACGTCTTATACGTCTATCTATAAGTCTCGCTAATTCTTTCTGCTAAGAAACCTGACAGGCTTTATATATCTAGAAAAACCTCCAAATTGCGTCACCAATTGACATTCTGAAGAGCAGGTGGAGCGCTTTTGAATGTAAAAAACTATCACCCCAACCAGGACGGTTGGGCAACACATTTACATGGTGACGTCAGTTTTAAGGCCATTACTAGAAGACAAGTTGTGGTGGTTAAAACAAACTCCGTGTTGAAGTTTAAAAATAAGCCCCACCTAACGCTTACTAGGCTATATACAATATAACATTCTTAAATATTAAATAAGGTAATTTTGAGTGATAAATTAAAATTGGTCACCTAATGCTCCTGGTAATAGAAGTACTGTATGCTTTCCTCTGCCTGTCTGTTCATAATGAAACTCAGTGCCTTGAACTAAGTGTTTGTCTGATGTTATCAATCTGAGGGGGAAAAACATTAATATGGAGTCAATTTACATCTGTCAGGGCCCATTTTTATTTAGAAATTAAAATTTAAAAAATGAAGTTTGCTAACCTAACTGTGTAATGAATAACTAATTTAGATATATGATGTGTTAAAAATAATATTACTTATATAGTTTAAAATTGGCTTGCAACTAAAAATTAATATAGAAAGATCCTCAACAAATTTAATAATCTTAAAATTACTACAATTCTACAACTACACTGGGCCACAGCTTAGTGGCTTGGTAGCCTTTAATTGAATACCACTGTGTTTATTGATTGCTCAGTTAGAAAAGAATTATATATTTTAATCTCACTCTCTCATCTGGGTAAATAATTTTTTTTTTAAATTTAGGATAATTAAATTTCTTATTTTAGTTTCGAAGTGTAGACTTTTTTAATCTCTTATACATATATTTTGCTTTTGGTACATCCTGCTTCCTCTTCAAACCCCTTCCCCCTCAAACAGACTCCACGTTTTATATTAATAGTACCAAGTGAAAAAAAAGGCTCCCACGAGCGAGCTTCATGCATGAAGTCTGAACTCCGGGAAATAGATTGATTTTTTTTCTTTAGAAAGTAATTTATTTTTTTAAAATGTCACTGTTTTTTTACAACTTTGATTTGGGGCTGCACACCACACAGGACTGGGTTGTGGGCTGATTTTTCACTTCAGGCACATGTGCACCTGTGAGTCTTTTCCGTAGCCTGGTACAGAAAGGCAGAAAGGTATTGCTATTTTCATTATAAAAATTATACCGTTTTTTCAGTTGTTTTGTTCGCTGACGAAGGCTTTCTGCCGACACATTCGTTGTTTTGTTGCGTTTCTTTTTTCAGGTTTTACCTTACTCTGTTTTATTCATTCTACATTGTGCTAACCTGATTGCAGTCTCTCCCCTTATAACCCTACCTACCCTAAGCAGTAATGAGTAACAGTAATGCTACTAGTACTAGTTAGTACACTAGTAAATAGTAAGTAGTAAATAACCTTTCACTTTCATCTATCGTAGTAGTATTAGTAGTCGTAGAAAAACGTCTTTGTCTTTGAGTACTTTGACAAGTTTGTGACACCGCTTTCCTGAGCTTGCTATTTTCATTTTTATGAATGTGAGATTCAAGAAAAGAATCAGAATATGTACCGTGGCCGTGGTGTTTTAACAAACACTTGAAACGGCCCAATCGAGATGCCATTTTTGATAACGTAATTGCATTTTTTGCCACTGTTACTAATAAACTTCTTTCGCTTTCTCGACACCTTATACCTTATGCCATGCGCGGTGTTTTCCTGAAAATGTAGGCTAGATAATTAAATAATTTTATTTTGGCAATTGGGTAATCTTTGAATTTGAACTTTGCCTTGGCCTTGGACGCCTTGGTTTTTGTAATTTAATTGCTAACAATTGGTAATTAATTAAACAAACAACAATACTAAAGAAAATATTTATATATTATGTGAAAGAGCAGCTATAAATATTTTTTGTACATCTTAATTAACTAAATTATTATACTACAATATGAAGAATATGATGATTATTATTGTTTTTTAATGGTTGAAGTAAACAGTTATTTTTAGCCACTGCGGCAAAGGCACGGGAATTTCCAATTGGGCTTAAAGGGAGATCACTCTAATTTTCTTTCATCAACATTAGCCGATTCTTCTAAAAAAAATTCAGTTTTTTAAACAATCAATCAAATCCTTGCTTTGCTGCAAAGTTCTTTATCAAGTAGTAGTAATCTTGGTAGTAAGTATTATTTTCAATATGCCTAATAAAAATTAGTCACTAATATGACTATACTTACTTATACTGATATAAATTATAACACTATTATAGACTATACTATTACTATTACTATTACTATTAGTACTATACTTTACTATACTATTTACTATTTACTATTTTGTATAGTATATATTATATAGTATAGTCATAGTTTATAGTCTATACTAATACTAATACTATAGACTATAGTCTATTAGTTACTATTACTATAGTCTATAGTCTTAGTCTTAGTCGAGTCATAGTAATAGTATAAGTTATAAAGTATGATACTAGTGTATACTATACTACTGTATAGTAAGTATATAAATAAAAATTATAATATATTATAATATTTAATATAGTCATAGTCTAAGTATACTACAGTATAGTATAGTCAGTATAGACTTTGACTATGACTATGTATAATAATTTTTATTATATCACTATACTCGCCTACTATTATAATTATACTGTACTATGTTATTTAATATATAATAATATAAATATGACATAATAAAATAATCTATAGTCTATAGTTAATAATAGTTAAAGATAATAAACAAGTTACAGTTCTTAATACTTAGTCTAGTTTTCATTCATAAGTGCTATTACCGGTTTATTATAATTTTATATGCCATCAACTCCCAAGAAATTCAAGAATAATAGTTCTTAGTCATAAATTTATATAATATTATCATTATATTCATGATACTTTTACTACTACTACTAGATCTATTACTATTATAATTATAAAACTTAAGTTTACAGTTACTTTGGTACTAATTCTAGCTTAAAACATTTTCAAAATTTTAATACATTTAAATTTATTTAAAAATAATAAAAGTCAAATCTTAGCATGATGTTCAAATTACTTATAAATTAATACACCTAATTAATATATATTTTCAGCTATGGTACCGGTACTGCAAACCGTCACTATCTCTTTAATTATTCAGGTACAAAATACAAGTAGGTTAGTGGGTTATCTACATTAGGATGCCATGAAGTACGATGACGCAAGTGCAAAGAGTTGTCAAGTTTTGTATTCCTTTAAATACTAAATTCAGTTCATCTTTTTTATATGTCATCCCAACTTTATGTACTAGGCTGGATCTACCACATACAGTACATCATCATAAGCTAACATTTCAACAAACTTGTCAGTTTTCTCACTTGGCTGTTAAACCTCATTTTGACATTTGGATACATTGGTTCTGCAAACCAGCAAAATGTTTTGACTCAATAAAAATGGGAAGAAAATGTAAGAACAAGCTGTTGATGAACTTTGTTCATACAGACAGAACAAAGCTTTTACAGAATAATACTGATACCAGTATGTCAAAGTGTACCAAACATCTTTTTCAACGACTTCCTTTTATCCTTGATGATAATATGGAATGCATGCCTTCTTCAAGTATAGAAAAACAGATTTTGGATTGTTTACATGAGTGGCAATTACAAAAAGCTGTTAACTTATTAAAGATATCTTTGAAAAGTGGAGTGAAACCAGACATACAGGTTATATTCAGATTGCTACAACATTTTTCATCTCTTGGAGAGGTTTGTATTTCATTATTGTTAAAGAAAAAGATATAATTAGATATCATAAGAATGGTTTCACTTATTACAAATAAGTCCTATTATTGGTATTAATTAGCTGTCAACTACTGAAATGAAGTATTGCATTAAATATATGTAATATCAGAAGATGAATATAATATATAATAATATATATATAAGGCAAATCATAAACATTTTAAGAGTTTTTAGTTTCTGCAAATTTTTATTTTAAATTTCATATTAACTTTTTCATATAGGACCACAAGAAAACTGCCAAAGTCACCATCAATATTCATGAAATTATTATTCACGCTCATATTGGAAAAGCACAGCATGATCTTATTTTCATTTCTTGCCATGTATTTTTAACTTGGTTAAAATATAATAATATGAACTAAAAAAAACTTTAAATTTACAAACGCAGGTAAATTGTTTGTTAGAAATGAATGACATTTTGAAAAGCAACAATATCAGTTTTGGTTTGGAATTTTACAAGTGCCTTCACATGGCCTACTGCATCAGCGGGAAAATTGAAGAAAGCATAGCCATGCTGAGAGAGATGTATGAGTCTGCCTCTAAATCTGAAAATGTTGATGTATTTTTTTACCTACTAACGACAAAGGTAACTTAAAAAGAAGCAAAAGTAAAATAGACATTTAAAAAGAAGCAAAAGTAAAATAGACATTTAATTTATTTAAAATTTAACCCTTTTTGATTGACAAATTCTAAGATGTATTCCATGACCAATGTTTATATTAAGTTTAGATAACTACTGCAATGCAAAAGCATTTTAAATTAAATTTCCACATGTTCGCCTCTCCAATATTTAACAAAATACGATATAGTATTAGTCTAAAAATTTATCAATGTGTACTTGTGAATGCTTCCAGATTATAATACATTTTCCTCATCGAATAAACATTATTAAAAGTCTTGTTGATGAGCTTCAGAAAAAGAAACTGCTTCTTCCCTATGCACAAGCATATTTATGGTGCTCTTTTGTTCAAGCTGAAAAGTTTAGTAAAGCTGATGGAATGTTGCAAGAAGATAAAGATCTTAAAAAATTTATTCCAGCACAGGTTTGTTTGCCTTTCTTTAAAAAAATTTTTTATGAAGGCATGCCATTTATAAATTAGCTGAATATATTTTTTATTTGTAGGAATTCTGCTTTGAACATTTTTATTTAAACACTTTAATAAAGATTAACCCACGAATTGCTGTCGGCTAATTTCATCGGCCAATTTTCTATCCCCAAACTGTGTCGGCTGATAAAATCGGCCTATAAAAATTGCGTTGAAAGGATAAGTTCCAGTCCAATATTTTACACCAAATATAATTACTTCCTTTTATTAATAAATAAACTTCAGTTTTTCGCTCTTCTGCGTCCTTTTTTTAAAACTTTGCAGTTATTTTTACAACTATCTTTACCAAGCAAATTTGTGTCAGTAGATTTTCGCAAAGTGGATGAGGCCATATCTGGCTTACAAAATAAATCAGTTATGAATCTTTTTGATAATTCTTTTTAGTTAATGACTTAAGTTATTAGGAATATGATTTTCTGATCACACAAGAAGACAATGATAATTCTGATTATTTTTCTAGTGGGTCAGAAAGTGAAATTTTGGACGATTTAGGCGTAGACCTAGAACTAGTAGGCGTTGCCACAACAACAGGACTCATTAAAAACTATGTTGTAGATGATTTTGTACCAACGAAAAATAATTGGATGTTGTTCTATTTATGTTTTCTTATATTTCATTTTATGGATTAAATATTTAAATAGCAGCTTTTAAAATTTTATCCGTTTCTTGTTATTTAGTAATGTTTATATTGTTTATGTCGTGCTTGGTTACTTGAACGTAATTATAGGTATCAGAAGAAATATTTTTTTGTTTAAATCTGTTAAGAACTAAAACGTATACGAATAATACATTTTCTGAAAGATAAATAAAAATTCTATCATATTATATAAACATTATAATAGTATGCATTTAAAAAAATGTAGTTTGAGGTGCTTGAAAAGAGAAAATTCATTATTTTCTTTATTCTTGGTTACTCCAAGGTTAAGGTCACAGTCACTGAGTATAAAAGATCATTAAAAAGTAGGCAGTATGATTCCCCACTCTGTATAATTTCAAAAAATATACACTATGTGGGGTCTAGCTATAGTATTTGCATTTGAAAAGGCAACAAAAAAGCTCTAAATTGCCTTTACAGTACCAGTACAGAAACATTACAATTGACCGTTCGTGGGTTAAGTAAGGATTGCATGCAATCTATATCTATGTAGCAGGTAATGAACCAATCCTGACCTAACCAACTGCAAACAAAGCAATGCTATCATTTTTCTACATAAATTTTAATTAGCTTTATCTCCATATAGTGTGTTTACCTGGTTGCACTATTGAGTTCATATAGTCCTAACATTGTATAATGGATCTGTGTTTGGAGGCATAACTTCAGGAGTTGGTCCCTATTGGACACTGTTCTCTTCCCCCTCTCCCCAAATTTCCCAGATCCTACTCAAGTCAGATGAGAGTCAACCTTTTGTTAAAATAACGACTGAGAAATTAAAGAGTCTTTTTATAACACATTTTTGATTGTTTATTCACTGACCAAATTATCTCACTTTGAACTTTTATTTCTTTTCATTTCTGCCATCAGTAAATTACGAAATTCTCTCAAAATGCTCCCTTTGATGATTACCATCTATTAGGCAAAGTTTACCTTAGTATTTCCCTTACTTTTTCTTTTCTCCCCTTATTCTATAACTTCTTATGTATAGAGATGCTTATAAATTCTATTCTATGCATTAGTCATCACAAGTAAAAGACCCCTAGGTGTCTGCGTCATTTACTTTAGGTTAATCTGGCACTTCTCACAATTCATGTAACGGTAGTAAAAATTAATTGACATATAAATAAATATTTTCTCTCCAACTCCAAGGTGACAAAGTTAGTTCAGTTATCAAATGAACTGGAGTTTGATAGAGACAAGGTTCTACTCTGGATTTTACAGCAGTCATATATCAAACCAGGTCTTAAAGCTAGTGTTTTTGATGCTCTCATTATTCACAAATGTAAGGAATACTTTAAATGGGCATGAATGTTTTTTATTAAAAAATGAATTAAACTTAAACTAAAAGTTTGGGTGATTTGTATCATTCCAAATATAAATTGAAGTGATTTTATTCATATTTATCTTCTTTTTTTTAAATGTATTGTTGGGTTTGAGTTTAAGATATTTTGAATGATGAAAAAATTAAAGTAGCTAATACTTGTTCTATTTTTAAGGTAAACAAGGAGATTGGGACCAAGCACTGAAATACTTGTCAGATGCCATGCTTCAAGGACTAAAAATACACAAAGATACATTAAAAGTGTTTCTCTCTAAATTCTTGTGTGAATTCTCACATTCACAAATTCAGCAGTTTTCAAATTGGGCAAAGAATCAATAAAGTTATGATTTGTTTTAGGAATGTTATTTGTTTCACAAACGTGTTCTAGTTTATTTGTTTCGGTGAGTTTGAGTATTATTAGTATTCTGAGGTCTAAAATGTGATTAGTTGAATTGTCAATGTCAATAAAAAATGTGATGAGGTTTATATGTTGAAAGCAGGAGAATACTTAGCAGTTTCCAGTAGCTCAATAATTTAAAAAAATCATTTTTGTTTTTGGTCAGGGCTACCCTCCCATACTGTAACACCATACAAAAATTACACAACACATTTTTATTTCCATAGTAATATGGCAGAGTCAAGTTTGTAATCAAACAAAATTGTTTTTAAACTGTATTTTTAATAGCTTTTATCAACATTTCATATTAATTAACTAACTTGCAACAATGAAGGGTTAAACACAAGATTTTGAGATATAAGTATCATAAGAACATCTTTGCAAATATACTGAATAAAATAAATGAAAATAAAAAATTATAAACTGAATGCAACAAAAATCGGTACTGCAATATGTTTTCTAGTCACTGATGGATGAAATAAAGGATGATATTATTTATTTACTTTACTGATGATAGCCAAAGATAGATAAGGTAACTTGTCAAAAAAATAATTCTTTTGTTAATGGCGTCTGTGCTTTCATTGGAAGTTCTTTAATTATATCACTTCTATGCCTTCCTGTGCCAAGACTTTGTACATTTGTTTTATTTAAAGGCATATATATACGGTACTTTGTGCAATGTGAAAGGTAGTAAAAAATACATAGTAATATAAAATATTTATTTCCCAGATCATAAAATGTCTCTAAATCTGTATATTTTAAGTATTTCTTAAGTATATTATATAAAAAATGATAGTAAGAGTAAAATCCCCAGTTTTATTGGCAGTAAAATGCCCAGTTTTATTGGCAATCAGTTGTGCAAAATTATTTGATACCAGTGATGGGTGAAAAAGAGATGAAATTTATAATAATTAAATTTATGTGTATATAAATGTGTAGGGGATTATGTGTGTGTGTATATATATATATATATATATATATATATATATATTATATATATATATATATATATATAAAATACATATATATATACACACATACAAAAAAAAATAATAGGTAGATACAAAGAGAATCAAGAAAAGATACAGAGCATAATAATTATGTGTATATATATGTGTAGAGGATTATGTGTGTGTGTATATATATATATATATATATATATATATATATTATATATATATATATATATATATAAAATACATATATATATACACACATGCAAACCAAAATAATTGGTAGATTCAAAGTGAATCAAGAAATGATACAGAGCATAATAAGATCGGCAAATATTTTGTTTTAGCTGATAGGGTGGTACACGGTAGATTAAAGCTGTTCAAATGCAAATGGATTCTGTAGCAGGAACTGAAATCAGTTATGTGGAATGTTAAGATGACTGTACATTTGCAGCTTGTCCTGATAAAGCATGCTGAATGGAAGCTAGAGAAATAAACATGTAGGAAATAATGAGGTCTATTGGCACTAAAAGTTTTAATAAAACTCCTATACTATGAAATCTTTGTTAATAATATTATTTAAGAGTTATTCAAACTAAAAAAAAATAATTAAATACTGGTAATTACCTACATGGTACATTAATAATAACTTAAATATATTTTCATTGTTTGCACCATACCTTTTCACAATAATCAAAGAGAAGTAGAGTCAGTGGTGTCACCAAGTGCGTTAAACTCATGGTGTCACCTTTTATCAGACTCCATCATGGACTTTCTAAGAATCTGCCTGCTCTGGTGGCACCCTGCTGTCTGGTGACAGCCTGCACTAATGGCAACCCGTACCTGATCTTTTGCAACCTGCTCTGGTGACACCCTGCACTTGTATTTAGCTACAATCTTTTATTTAACCAACTTGAGCAAGCTCTATCAAATTTGCATTTCTCATTTGATGTCAACCCCCTAGTGCTTATACTAAACTAAATTCATCTTTAAAAATCTACTACTTAACCTTGCTATCAAATGAATGTTATATTTTTTTGATTAACCTGTGTAAATTTACTTGAAGAAAACCCTTTTTTTTTTCAATTCTTGTTCTGACTAGAGTCACTGATATTACTGATATTGCAAAGATGCTTCCAAGGCAAGTTGAAGCATCGCATCATCATCTTGTTCATAGTCCTAAAATTATAGTAAAATTTTCATGACTTAGGTAAATTATAACAATAACTTCACCAAAAAATAAAATATTTAAGAGTTTATGCAAGGTCAAAACATGCATGATGTAAATTTATTTATTTCTTAGTTGGTTCTGTATAAATAAAAAGTGTGATTTTAAAACTTGCTTTGAAGAAAAGGCAATTTTTGCAATGTGACATGAATTTTTTTAAATTGGCCCACCATTACAGTAGCAGCCCATAAGTGAAAGCTTGCCCTAAAGTTCAAGTTTTACATACAGGTACATTAATTCTAAATTGCTAGTTATAGTAGTGGTAGTAAAAAAAAAAGGTACTAATAATAATTGAAAAATGAATATTTGAATACTGCACTCACCACATAAGTTTCATACTCGAATCGGTGGCGTGCATTGAGATGTTCAAGAAAATTGGCACTTTTAAAACGTGAATCTCCCCATGGCATTGAGGCACAAACAGGGCACACCTAAAATGATATTTTAAAAATTATAAACTCATACCTTATTTATAATCAATACTTTTATTGGTGATTTCATATACTGAAATGAAAGCAACTCTTTGGTTAACATTAGATCTAAGTTTTAAATGAAACTAACACCCAAAAGTAAACCTTTTTAAGCAAGCAAGTCATATTCATACCCAGATTTTTCATATATCAATAGCCAACTCTTTGAATTGTCCCCCTAGCAATGCTGTTCATAACCTTTGCAATAAGCCCGATTTGTTAGTGAAAGTAAACAAAGAAACTTACCACTTTTTTTCTACTACCCTTGTGGTACGTATTGCAGTGCTCAACAAGTTGGGTACACAAGAGGTTTGTTTCATTACAGTATGGGCATTTAAATGTAGATCTATTGGGTAGATTACTAAAAAAAAGATAAATTTTAAACGTTTCATTTTAATTTTTTAATAACATTTTAATTTGGTTATGCATGAATTAATATATAATCGAATTTAAAATTAACTTAGTAAAGTAATATAATAATGTCCTGGTAACAGTTCTTGCTGTAGTTTGATCTTATACGAGGCATACGAGTAAACTGAAAATTTACATAAAATAACGAATAATCTAATTGTCATAAAAAAAATAAATGTGCGAATGTGTATCTGTTACTTACGCCGATCCACCTGCGACACCTTCAAACTGTGTTGACTGAGAAACTTGTACCCTGTTCCGTGTGACTGCCGGGCAGTTCAACTTATGGTCCTTCATAGAAGCAGCTAATATCTAAAATTAGTTAGTAAATATACCAAAAATAAGATATCATTTATAAAGCAATTCACTTGAATTAAGTGGAAATTAAACATAACTATTTTTTTTTTCATTTAATTAAAAATGATATCTATATATTAGTTATAATATTTTATTATCTTAAAATGAAGATTAAGAAAACTCTTATTAAGAATTAACACATTAAAAAATAAAATATATAAAATGGTCAGTCTTAATTCTTACGTCAACTTGGCAGTCTGAACAAAGAATTGAACATTCTAACATTTTTTTTTCCATTTCAACAGCAGGGATTAGTGAATCAATGTTAGATCGACATTGTGGGCATCGTGAACCAGGATTAGATAAAAGAGTCTGAAGGCACACCAAACAATAGCTAGGAAAAATAAATATAAATCAACCTTAAAAAACAGTATCATCATAAATCAGGGGTCTCAAACTCATGGCCCGCAAGACAATATTTTGTGGCCAGATACCTGACAGTAAAGTTTAGAGTTAATGCGGCCCACACGTTTTCCCCATTCTTATATCTATAATGTGACCCCTCGGGAATTTTCAGTTGAATCTCACAGACAGTCTAATTCTGATTTTATTATATTTGTATAGATTTGGACGTTGATTATAATGGTAAAACGCGTTTTAAAATCGGACTAAAAGTTTTTAAAATTCAGTTAGTGGGTAAGGCACAATCATAATTGTGTAACTTGTTGCAATCTTATATGAGTGAGGGAAATTCCAAGTCTGGCAGCTTGGTCACTTTCAAAAAAGGGTCAGTCAAAAAGGCATTTTCAACGATAAAAATATCAAAATTCATTCTCCCTACAATAGCATCTTCCTTTGCATCAATAATTCATAAATATTGCCTGCTCCTGCCTACTGTTTGAACACGTTTAGCCTTCAAAGACTTCATGGAGAAGAATGGGGTGATTGTTCCTGTACTAAGTGATCCCAAATGACTCATGGACTTCGTTTTTCTAGTTGACATTACACAGTGTTACCTATGACAATATCAGGGTATTCTGCACAAAACTTGTGTTATGGTTCTGAGAGAAACCTCTGCCATTTCCCAGCATGCAAAGTACTCATGGACTCGGGCACACCAATCAGTAGTAAGTATACTGATGCCATTGCAAAGCTACAGGAAGAATTTGATCCTGTTTGCTCACTTCAAAACACACAGAGACACTTTTTAAATGTTTGCTGACTCTTTCTTCTTCAATGTGAAAGTTGCGACACCCCCCCCCCCCCCAACCCCCCACTACCCCTCTAGTCAAACCGATTTAATCTCTGATTGATCTTCATTGCTATTCTGAAATCAAGGCTAAGTTCAAGGAGGTGAATGAAAAAACAGACAAGCATGGACAATTTATGAGAACATTGTCCTCCACCCTCACTGAGATTTCCAGGTTGTTCAAGCAGATCATGTGCCTTTTTCGGAATACCTATCTGTGTGAAAAGCTCTTTTCCACTTTGAACTTTACAAGTCAAAGTTCAGGGCTAAACTTACTAATGAGCATCTTCAAGCTATACTGAGGGTCTCAGTTGCTTCCTCACTCAAGCCAAATGTTGCTCAGCTGTGTAAGACGCAGCGCTGCCAGGTCTCTGGCAACAAGGAGTAGGAGGAAGAAAGTGAAGCCTTCATGCTTTTATTTTATATTAATAAAGATTGAGCACATTGTACTTTATTGAATTTGTAATAGCTTGTTATGGAATACTTGATGTGGCCCAATTTCATTCAAACTCTATCTCCTGCCCCCCCCCCCCCCCCCCAGATAATTTTAGATTGTTTTATTAAGTTAATTCTATTATTGGATTTCAAATGCTAGCTGGAAGAACTCCACCAATGAAATAGAAAAGATATACTCTACTGAAGTAAATAAATAGTGGAACAAGATATGTTTATGCTGGAAAAGAAAATACATGACAACTGATTATTTGTCCTGTCTTTTCTGTTCAAGCCTTAACATATTTGTTCCACCATTTATATTCAGTTTGATTGAGTCCCTCATATATCATACTCTATTGACGGTAGTTTTCCAAGGCAGCTGTTTCATCCCATCCACTAATCCCACTAATATGTTGGTGCAACTCATGAATCCTGCTTAAAAAGTGATCATTCAATTCCCAATGGTGGTAAGGAGATTTATTAAAGTCATAAATTCATTCAGCCTGTGTCTTAAGTTCATGCACATAGGATGGCCTCCAATCACCTGCTGTGTGCAGACCTGTTTATCCTCAAACTCGAAAAAAATCATACAATTTCCTCACAAAATTGTTCAATACATTTTCTTAAGAGTAAAAAGTAAACATACAGTATATATAGTGTATACATATCAAAATCGTACATTGTACGCCAAAATCTTTAGAGTAAACAGGTCTATGTGTGTTGCTTTGTGGCACAGCTTGACTAAATGCTGTCTGGTGCTAACTCCCAAAATTGTGCCCCCACTTGCACACATATTTTATGGTGTTATTAATTGGATTTTTGCACACTCACCCCCCCCCCAACCCTTAGGTATTCCAATGGTTTCAGTTTCAACCTTTAAAATTATGTCAACTACAAAGGCTGTTGGATGAAATCTTCATTACTCTGTTTTGTCTTCAACAAGTTTCATCATATTTCATAGCACTTAATGAATAATCATATTTTAGTTTCCTTGTCTTTTAAAAGAAATAACATTGAATGAGCCAAATTGCTGTACTCACACATGGTAACATGGTTGTATGTAAGTGGGTTGTGTAAAACATTCCATACAAACAGCACACTCAAACTCCTCTTCTGTAGCTTGTGCCATTGAAGAAGATACACTGCTAGAATGTGCTGGGGCAGCATTTGGATCCATTATGATGTTTATATGCTGAAAAAATTTTAAAATACCTATATTATTAAAAGTTTTAAAACATAAAAATTTGTCCACAAAGATACCATAGCTTCTTATAATATGACATTCAATACATTTTATATATATACTAGTCAATATACCTGGTGTTGCCAAGGTTGGCTTTCGGAAAAGACAACAACTTCTGCATACTTTTAATTAACATTGAAATTAAGCGCATTGTAAAAAAACAGCACCCTTATAGTAAAAAAGAAATTACTTTTTTAAACCTTTCGTTCCCGATGGGATCCCGTTTTCCAATAGTATATCGGTATCCAGAGGGATCCCGACCCCATATGGATCCCGATTCCGGTGGGATCCCATTGATATTCCAATCACAGTATGTTCCCGATCTAATTGGTATCCAGATCACGTTGGTATCCCAATGTCATCGATATCCTGATCTTGGTGGAAACCTGATTAGATAATCCCTGTGTGTTCCCGGTGTAATCCCGTTTCCGGGTGGGATCTCAAACATGGTGGAATCCTGATCCCGGTTGATCATAATCCCGGTGTGATAATGATCCCAGTGGAATCCTGATACCATGGGAACTCAATACCGGTGGAAGTCTGGTGGGTCCCATTTCCCATTGGGAACCTGTTTCCTGGTGGGATCCTGGTAAAATCCCGTTTTCAGGTGGGATCCTGATCCCGTTAGGATCCCGTTCTCTGTGGATCCAGTTTCTCGGTGGGAACTCCTCCGATGGGATCCCATTTGCCAGAAGGTATATCATTCCCCGATATGATCCCATTCCCAGTTTGATTCCGTTACCAGTGGGATCCAGTTCTTTGCTGGGATTCTGTTTCCCAGTGGGTTCCCATTCCTTGCGGGGATACCTTTCCCCATGAGACACCCTTCATGATGGGATCTATGCTCTTTTTTGATACTGTAACCAGGTGGGATCATGTTTACTCATTTGGATCCCGCTCTCCGTTAGGATCCTGTTCCTCTGTGGGATCACATTCCTGGTGAGATCCTGATCCCAGTGGGATTATGAAGGGTGTATTTACCAATTTTGGCCAAGATCCATCAGTACACATAGTAGTGTATACCTTAATCTAAGCCCTCAACTTCATTTCTCAAAAAAGCTTAGGCTATAATTAATAATGGAAGATTAATTTGGAAATTTCGAGACGCATCCAAAATTATATTAATTTCTTATTCCACAAAATTCGAGGAAACTCACTGAAAGTTAATGAAATTTAATAAACATGATAAGGCATCTATATAAACTTAAAAAAAGGATAGAAAAAGTTGAATAAAAAAAAATTCTATATCTAGAGGCCAGAACTTTAACTATTTTTCCTTTAAGTTAAAAGAGGGGCCCCCGGTGGGGGCCCATTCCATAAGTGTACAGTTTTAGTTATGCCAGAGATAGGGGGCCCTCTAAAAATCAGTGAGAGATATAATAAAGTTAAATTTTAAAAGTTGTCGCATTTAAGATCGGTTTAAAAATGCCATAGATAGATTTTGTTTTGAGTTCAGTACCCTTAGGTATTTGAATATGGATAATCAAGTGCGTCTGTACTAATTTTGGTCAAGATCCATCAATTCATGTAGGAGTGTCCACCAGCCCCAAACGGAATGTTTTTAAAAGTTTATAACTCCCCAAGAGTTCCTTCTGGATAATGATGGATATATGTGCTGCTAAGTATGGTCAAGATCCATCAATCCATGTAAAAGCCTTTGTGGGACAAACAAATAAACAAACCCACAAACAATGTTCACTTTTATATATATATGATATATGCTACTAGCTACAATAGCAGATGAATTACTCCCATTTTGAAGCTATGAAAAATAAAGTATAGAAGTATTGAACAAAAAGTATCAATAAGTTAATAAAGATTTCTTTTCTGAAAGTTCTCTTTTTTAGGGGCATATGTGAATTTCAAGGAGCCAATGGTATAAGCCAGGATAGTCAGCAGATCGCCCTTGCCAAGCAGCTGATGAATCCAATTAGAACATCAATTCAAAGTTACAGCTAGGCACCAGAGGCCAGAAATTTTAAAAGTTTATTGTCCTACCACATACACTAGACTCCTCTCAAAATTTTGCAGAGTTTTACAATCAGACTTTTCTGATTCTTAGGTGAGCCACCATTCAAGATTGACAAGTCCCATCTTTCCAGAGTCCCTGGGTTGATGTTTTCCTTGGTAATGCTGAAGTTTTAATACCATTATCATGTTCTGGTGTGAGGTAGCCGAGTGATAAAGCTTTAAAAGTGTACCAGTGAAATGCCTGTAACTGAAAATCCCTGAAAAGCAACCATTCGCATTCAATAGCTGCAAACTCCGCAATCCTTAATAAATCAACAAGTGCTGTGTTGTAAATCACTGAAGTTGGACTCACTGTAATAATTTACTGCTAACTTCATAACAGCTCATGCACAAATCCCACATACATTTTCACAAATTTTTGACTAGCTAATTGTTGCCTATGAAGATATTCTGTACCACATAAGCATCAGTTGGCTGAAATGTTTTAATGGCTCACTTCTACAGGTTTCTGCTTATATGCTTTCAATAAACAAAGAATTACCAGAGCTCAAAGATGCAGAATGGATATGGCCCTTTGGCTTTCTGAAGAAAGATTAACAGAGCTACTCAACAATGTCAATGGAAAATGTCATCATCATTATCAGGAGCACTACAGCCCATGTAGGGCCCAGGCCTGCTCCACCACATCCTTCCATTTGGATCAATCCATATCCTTTCTTTCACCTCTGACATTATTTCATAGTGTTCATTTATTGTCACCCCTAGATATTTGAAAGTAGCCACTGTAGGTTTGGTAGTTTATATTGATGTTGTCATCAGCGTGGGTGTTTCAAAAAACAATTTCAAGGATAAAAAAACCTTATCTGTGATATGTATTCACATCTGAAATCATTTCAAGTAAAATTAGACCTCTTCATTAAACAGGTGAAACCAATACGCAAAACCTTGTTTACAGAAAAAACAGCAGTAACATTTTCAAACAAAACATTAGGTTTACTAAATGTTACAAAAGGGGATGACACCAAATTGAAAAATTGCATATTTACAGAGCACACTCTACTCTGTCTAACCGAATTTCATAAAAGGATAACTGTTCACATGTAAATTTTCCACACGTGTAACCAATCCAAATGCATTGCTTTATTTTAAGTTTAAGATTGATGAGTCAGAAATTAGGTGACCCTATAATTAGGTCAGAAAAAAGTCGTTTTGACCATTATTCAACGAAGATTGATGTGTGTTCGGTAACTGTCGTAAGTGACTGGAATTTATATTTATCTAAGTTCTGAGAAATAAAACTTTCCATTGACAAATACTATATTGTCAGGCTTACCTAAGTCCATAAATCGAAACGGTAAAAATTAAAAATATTAAAAAAATGAAATTTTACCCATTTATAGGGTTAACAAAACAATATTTTACAAAAATTTCTAATATCTTTTGATAATTAATTTTTTTTTTAAATGGTTTTTGAAACCAAATATGTCGAAACCCAAAAAATACTAAAAAAAATAATATTTTCGCACATTTGTCACTAGTACTGCCCCTTAACATTCACAGTCGTACGATCATCATACAGCACAAGGTCTTTTTCATGCTTTCTTTGATTTCACGTTTATCTGCTACCTTTACCTTTTGGGCTGATCTACTTGAGGAAGTTCATCCAACACAGCAGTTTCTTGATAAAGAGGTGACCAACCTAGAGGCCTTAAAATTGTTTCTGCACGAGAAGGGTTGTCACTTGTTGGAACATGCTATTGAAAAGAAACTTTCAAAATCAGACTGATATGGAGTTTTGGTAGAGAGAAGATTAGAGTTTAAGAAGAGAATGGCAGGAGAACAATCAATAGAGGCTTAACTATCTCTCTCACTCTCTGCGAGAAGAAAACAGTAGGGGGATGATGGAGTGCATTGATGGCTTTCATTCTGAACTCCAGATCAGATTTTCAGCGATAAAGGAAGTAGCAGATAGGTTTGGGGCTGTTCAACCCATGAGTCTACTATCAGCAAGTGAAGAGGACTTATTGGTGTCCATTCCAAAATTAACCTCTTTCTATGATGAATTATCAGAAAGTGAAATTTTAAAAGAAATACCAAGGGTTAGAAGACACCTAAAGGCAGCTGATATTGAATTTCACAAATTCATGGACTGCTCAGTATTTGATGCTATGAAACTAATAAGTTAATGGAACTTAATAGAATATATCCAATACTTTCGCTAAGCCTTCAGTTGTTTCTTGCGATCCGTGTCTCTGTGTCTTCATGTGAGATGAGCTTTTGAAAACTAAGGCTTATCAAGAACTATTTAAGATCCACTATGGGACAGTTAAGGCTTTCAGATCTGGTTCTGATATCATTTTGATCAAGTGATTGACAGGTTTGCAGCTTTGAAGAACATGGAAAGGAAAATTTTAAATAAAGTAAATAGGCCTATACTATAGTGTAAAAATAACTATAGCTTAAAGCTGTTACAGTTCTTTAAAATACATTTACCTCCTGACCTTCAATTAATTTGTTTTTGTTCTTGTCATACCCTGGACTTATTAACAAATCCACTGTGGAAGTTGGGGTGATGGTTGACACCATGAGTTTACCGCACCAGGTGACACCAACCCTAGCTACAGCAGGCTACGGTAGGCATAGTAAGTCTTTAATAAGACTTATAGTTATAGTCTTTAAGTCTGAATCATTACTCATCTTAATATTACTTTTAAGTTTTAATTCACTTTCAGAGAATCACTCACTTTCCATCTATTTACATTCAGTGCCGATAAGGTAGGAATAGTAAGTCTTTAATAAGACTTATAGTTATAGTCTTTAAGTCTGAATCATTACTCATCTTAATATTACTTTTAAGTTTTAATTCACTTTCAGAGAATCACTCACTTTCCATCTATTTACATTCAGTGCCAATCACTTCAGTTGGCGCTATGCAAGGATAATCTTCCTCTAGGCTGTACCATTGAATTGACAGCCTATTCTATTTATACTATTACATTTATATTATTTTTATTTGTTGTACGTTAGGTCGTTAATTAGGGGCAGTTGTTATGGTAATTGAATTGTCACCCCATGTTTCGTGATGTTGATGCATTCATGGCAAGTAATTTGAAATTTGATGCGAGTGTGAAAAGACTGTAGATACTTATACTTATGCAGTTTACCCCAAAAAATGTCTTTTTGTCCTTAAGTTGAAGTGAAAGTTGTTGTTTTTTTTTTTTAACTTTTTAAAAGCCAGTAAAATGTAAAAGTAAACGCCCAAGGCCAAGGCCCAAGTAAATATTAAGATTGATTGATAATATTAATAAATAAAAAAAGACCATTAAATAAGAACAATAAATGTAAATAATATGATAGTAAGTGTATTGAGATGATATTAAGTATTAAAGTCAATTTTGGTCTTACCTTTTTTTTTTATACTCCATTTACCGAGAAGGAAAAAAAGATAAAGGAAGTCTTGGTCTTTAAGACATTTGTATTATAAGTTTGAAGTTCATGTAAATTAAATTTTCTAACTCTCCATAAACCATGAGCGAATAATCGTTGGGCTGTTGTGCTTCCGGTTTCCCTAATAATAGTACAAGTTGTTGGCTGCTATCTCAATCTATTCATCATTGGAGTTGTTGCTCTGGTTAGATTTTATTATTTAAACTTTGATAACTTTTAACATCATATGATCATGATGGCTACCCATATGATTGAACCAAAAATTGTTGGTCAATACCAAAACGTACTACTAGCTGGTTTGACGATGACAAGTTGAGCAAATGAAATAACAACATCGTAATTTATTTTTTGTTAAAATAAAATTTCTTGGGAATCTAGAATCTACTTGTCTACTCTTAGTCTTAGGCTAGGTAGTCTACTTAGTCAGTCTAGTATATTAATATTAGTAATCTAGTAGTAGTAGTAATAAGTAGTTTTAGTTAGTATTTAGTAGTACCTACCCCTTCAGCGTGGTGTTATTTATGAAAAAGAATAAAATAAATGGTGATACTACTACTGATACTGATACTGATACTCAGATTGGACTTTCTCTGCTATCAATAAATCATGTGGGTTTGGGGTTAACACTTATTAATATTAACAGGCTTGATCATAGTTCATAATTTATAGAGTCATAGTCATAAAAAAATTGGAGCAGGTAACTAGTTTTACAAGGTGTCCCTTTTTGTAGAAGATGTCATAAACAACTGACAACATTGAAAATGCATTAACAGTCGGTCGTCAGGAAGTTTGTTAAAAGATTGGAACCAAACTTTCCTATTAAGCCTATTACCATGATTTTGGTTTTAAACACAAGCTTTCAGCTTAAAACACCACATTGTTGACAAGGTCTGTTTAATATAAAATATTGGATTTTAGCACCTGGATGTTTTGGCCAGTGTTAGTGTTATTAATATTTTTAACAGTGCTTTTAATAAGTAAGCCTAAAGCAAACGAAGTTTCTACACGTCCGGCATGCCGGACAAATAGTGTGGGAGATATACGTCCGGCGGCCATGTCATGTAACCGCCGGACGACTGGTAGGCGTTATTATTCCGGCCGATTATGTGACAAGTGGTTGCCGGCAAAATAGTTGCATTGCATTGATTAGGGATAACAATACTTGTCCACGCACCGTTCTGCGCATGTCCTAAAATGTCGAAAAAACGTGTTCTGCAATATGGCGTACAGCAACACGGTATCATTGGAAAATTGCAGACTACGTCACCTTTGTTTATTAAATAATTGCGTTCCTCATCACTGACGTATCAGTTTTTGTGTTCCGGTCATATATTGATTTATGCTACGATATTTTTTTTGCATCACGGGCAGTATTATTATGATGACTCGGTTGGTATATAAATCGCATAAATACTTTTTTACTTGTAAAGCCACCAAAATAAGGTTTAGTGCTCCATAATCTACATTCATTGTAAGAGTTTTTTCATTTTTTGAGTTATTATCGTTGAGGTCTCGATAAAAAGTTATGCCACCCGCGAATAAGTGGGGGGTATGAAATTATCATTATTTTTTTTATTTTGACCGAGAAGCCGGAAATGGCTGCTATCACTGTTATTCGTTAATGTTAAATCCTTAAACATCTAAATAATTATAAGACGCTTAAAATGAATCATTTTAAGAAAAGATTATAAGCAAACTTGAAAAGTTTATATAGTAACCAAGGGTTGGTTTTAAGTTTTATTTATTACGTTAAAAATTGTGTAGGGTACCGGTACACAGTTTATCGTTCATTCATTATTGAATCAATATTTAATAGTTTTACATAGTAATATCGATAATAATAATCGTTTTTCTCTTATTAATTATTTCAGAGAATATTACTAAAATTAGGCCTACTTATCATTATCAGTTATAATTATAAACAACTGTTATTATAATCCTATTTAGGCCTAAGCTTAATTTTTCTTACTAATTCTATTACAATTTACAAGTATAGACTATAAGTTCTATATATTTAAATATAACAGTTTTATTAAAATACATCAAATTAATAAACAAGACTCAAACAACATCATCATAGCAATTATATTTTTATTAGGACATAGAAAAGCAGTACATAGACAATTATTTAATATATAAAATAATTTTTTTAAATGAATTAGTCTCATCATTATCATATTATCATGGATGATATTTGAGTAATTTTTATCTATAATTACCATGCTTTCAATTTTATAAATAAAAAAGACTACTTACCTTTTAATAAATATAATAACTGATTTAAAATTAACACAAGCATAATAAAATTAATTAAAATTCAATAAATAATAATAAATATGGACATATGGTGAGGTTTTTTTTTCGTTTTTTCCTGCATAAATATTGATTTTCCCAATTTTTTTGTTCACTTTTTTCTGAACATACCCACAAATAAATTTATAAAAAAATAAAAGTCTTAATGTTATATAAAAGTTTTGTTGTTTATTATACTGTATATTGCATTGAGAATGTCTCCTGAAAATTTGGTAGCATTATCTTTTAAAATCAAAAAGTTTTGGTTAAAATAAGGCAGAAATTTTGAAAGTGGGTCACATGTTTTTTCAGTTTAATACTAAGATAAAGAAGGGGGTGTTTAAAAATCACCAAAAAAATCATAACTCCACTTCTATAAAAGATAGAAAGATGAAATTGGTGTTGTTGTAAAGCTTATAGCTGGCCCTTTAAAATGATGTATCATTCATGGCAATTTGACAATATTTAAATTTTGTGTCAAAGTACCTACATTGATATTCCGATCCCTAGATAATAAATAAATGCTGAACATGTTAATATATTCAAATGCTCTGAGGTACATAAAGTGTTTGACTTTGAATATTAAACTAGTCGGCCTATATACTAACTAGTAGTACTATTACTGCTACTATTACTAGTCTATTTGATTCAGACTCTTCATAGTCAAAGGAAAAAGTACCTAATCTTGGTTAATACATCTTGTAAAGCTCTACCTTGAAGCCTAAATTTAAAATATGAACCAAATAAAATAATACGAGTAGACTTCAAATAGACCTATGTCAATAAAGTTGTATTTCAGGATTAGTATTTAGTATTGCATGAGAAGTAGGCTAGGCTACCACTATATCTGCCCTATATTAAGAGGTAGGGTCTATTTCTTTGTAAACTATCGGCCTCCACGCCATTAAATTTAATTATTTATCAGCTTCACTATTACTTTTTTAGCATTCATATTTTTTATTAGCGTAATTCTCTCCCTCTCAGCATTACTTCCTTCTAGAATGCATCATTACTTAATACCCACTTTGTTTTGGTAATATACCCAAGTATTTTTTTTCTATAATAAGTTTGCAAGATACTCAGTACATTACTTGGTAGAGAAATAGATTTTAAGATTAACAATAGTTTTGAATCATTTGCGGTCACGTGACAAGGCTGACAGACAAATATCTCTCACCACTTTGTTATGGCGGTCATGTGACTTGGTCACCGGACAAATAGTGCGGGAGATATACGTCTGGTGTGCAGGACGTGTAGACACTGCCTAAAGCAAATGGCTGAAATTGTCCTTGTTATTGTTATGATTATCAATATCAATGTTGATTCTTTGAGATATAAAGATCTTATAAAAATGAGCTAAAAACGCTTAAGTTATGATGGCAATTTGTTTATTTAATGTCTGATCTTTTTCAGTCCTAATATAATTATTAAAAAATATAATTCAAATGTTTATTATTGTTTCATTTTTGTGTGAATTTTACTATTTTACCATATCGATATTCTGGGGCAAAGTAGAATTTAGATATAAATTATAAGGCTGCTTATTTACTAAATGTAGAATGACGTGAATATTATTAAAACATCACCTCTTAAAAGTGTTTTAAAAGACTGCTATTAAAAGAAATTAATTTTAAAATCTAATGTTAATATAATTTTTAAATTATGTTGATTAATTAAAATTAGTTTAGATCAAATCCTGACATCATTTATTCTCTTTTTATTTGGTCCTTATGCACTGACTGACATTATACAATGATGAATTGTCAAATAATTAAAATTGCACCTATCAGAATAGTCAACTTATACAAAATAAAAGGCTTTAATTTATTCCTCAATTTTAAATTCTATTAAGTGAAAACGGATATTATCTTGAAAATGCTTAACATTACAAGGAGAAGGCTATTACAGTTACAGCTTATCACTCTTTTTGCTTTGACTGTCAAATTTTATAATTTTAAGTTTAGTGGTGTTTTTGTGATGGTATTTTAAGCTTTGTTTCATTATCATCAAGATCCAATTGCCATTTGTACATGTGTCTTTCGGCCTGAGGCCATGGTGAAGAATTTAGGCCTACACACTCTCTACATCTGTTCTTTGTTTGTATATTTATACAGGGTGTTGATGTAGTCTGGTCATTTTGGTAGATAGTTAAGCCTTAAATCCTGAAGAGCTGGGTAGTGAAAAAGGTGATGTTTTACTGTGTCATTTAGATGCCACATATGTGTTTACCTTGTTTTTGCAGTTAATATGAGAGTAAAGTAAGTTGTATGTCTCCTGCGTTAAGACACATTATTATGATCTGTTGATGCCTTTGAAGGCCATTTATTGGATCCTTAGATTCTGGACTGGGCATGTGACATATCTTCCTGTTGAGCCCATACATGTAATCACTCTTCTTTTTTGTTAGCCCTGATAATCTGCTTCAAAGTGTTGAGTGATGTTGGTATGTTTCATTGTTCATTGTATGCTCCCTGTTTTGCTAGTTTGTTTTCACTTTTATTTCTCAGTATATTTTGGTGTCCTGGTTTCTAGTGTAAGGTTAGCATAACTGCACAGGTTGTGGGGAAGGTATTTATTTTCAGAAATGGTGATTTTATCAGATAATATAACAAAATTCCTTTGCCTTTGTTAGCTGGGGTAAGCTGTGAAGACTTCAGTATTATATACACTATAGTAATTATCTCAATTGTCTCCCATTAGTGGTTCACACATTCATTGTGATATATCTTTGGTGACACTGAATACCTGTCGTTTTGCTGTATTCTAGTTGTCTAGCAGCTGGCTCTTCCCAGTTTTTCTTCAATTTTAGCTTGAGTCTTGCTCAAACTAGATGTGATCAGATGCAACTTCAGCTCCTCTCTTAGCACGTCATCTTGTAGAGCCTTCTGAATTTTTTGCTAATGCATATGCAGTCAGTTTGGTTTTCTGTACTGTTATCAGGGGTACCCAAGCTACCTTGTGGATTTTCTTATGCTGGAATAGCTCCCCCCAATAGTGACTCATTTGCCATGCAGAAGTCTGCCTGTCTTTTGCTATTTTTCATTTCTCTTTCCTAAACCATGGCATCTTATAATTTCTTAACATCCTCTTAGATCTTTCACAATCTTAGCATTTAGATCTCCCATTAAGATATTTTTAAATTAAAGAAACATGACCACATTCAACCACACATGCGGCAACTCCACTGGCTTCCAATATCCTCTCGCATCAAATACAAGTCTTCCAATCTTTGCTTCAACTCGTTCACTGACCCTCACTTTCCTGTCTATCTCTCTGAACTGTTGCTTCCTTACATCCCCACAAGACAACTACGTTCTTCCATTGACAGTAGAACCCTCTCAATCCCAAGAACTAAAACTAAGACCATCGGTGAACGCTCCTTCTGCTTCCATGGGCCCACGTTCTGGAACCAGCTCCCCTTCCATATACGTCATAGTGAAACCTCGTCCATTTTCAAAAAGTCCCTTAAAACTCATCTGTTTAGGTCCGCCTATGACCTGTGATGCACCCTCCTTGCCCTACCTAATTTTCTGTTTCGGTTTAATCCTGAAGTGTCAAAGTGTCCTCTTTTTATAGCCATTTTCATTGTTTCTATAGAATAGTAGTTACTATCCTAGTGTCTCATTTGTATTTACTTAGTTTACTTGTTTTAATATTTGTAAAGCGCTTAGAGCTTTATGATAAGCGCTATATAAAAATGCCTAAATAAATAAATAAATAAATTTAGATCTCTACCTAGAAATTTTTTCTAGTATAGTTTGTAGTCTATTGTAGAGAGCTCCTTTTTATCTTACTAGCGCTGATGGGGGCATAGCATTGTATTTCATATTTATTTTCTTTTTCTTGGTTCAGAATGTTTTTTGTAATAATTCTTGGACCATGGGCTTCCCATCCTACCAATGCCCCTTGTGACATCATGAAAGCAACTCCCTGTGTGTGTTTCTCCCTAGGTTAATGTTAACTTTCCGGCTTGTGTCCATCATGTTTCACAAATGCAGAGCAGGTTGAGCTTGTATATTCTCATTTCTGACACCATTTGATATGATGTTCCTGTCTCATACATGTTTCTAACATTCCACATGCCTTTTGAAAGGAGGGTCCTTGGCTTTGAGGCTTCTAGTATTACCTGGCTCTGCCCTCAAGGCTTCATAACTCTCCTTGGAGAAGAAGAGCCCTCTTTTATCAGGGCTGAAAGGGTTTTTTTTTTTCTTCTTGACGTTTCTGAAGCAGTTTTTTTTTTACATGTGAGTTAGCTGATTTCATGCCAAATCTCCTCCTTTTGCATTTGAACTTGGGACTGGCCATGGTGGAGACATTAAATCCTCTGGTTAGGATAAAAGGGTTATTTTTCTGCAGCTAGTATTGTTTTTAAAGGGTCAGTACTTTTCTATCTTTTCTATTAGGTCTGTCTTGATGTAAGCAATTTTTAAATGTTTTTTTTTTTTTTAATAAGTATTTAGGTATGATTTGCTAGTTATCTGGGTCTGTTGGTAAGTTTTGTTTCTCTTCAATTTCAGAGGCTATCTCTAGTATTAATTTCTTTTTTATTCTATGGTATAGTCTCCATTTGTCTATTTGTGTGTTGTTTGTCTAGCATAAGCTTTGTTTAAAAACAGTCTGAATCTCCTTCGTGAAACTGTATAGCTTTTAAGTAGAAAAATGCATCTCTTGTATGTTTGCTCTAACTTTTTTTCTTTTTCCCCGCAGGAGATTAAAATGAAACCACTTGTTAAAACTGCCTTATTTTGTGCCGTCACCTTGGCCAGTTTTTATGTTTTGGATGCTTGCAATGAGGCTGTATGTGCTCCTTTGGTCAGCAAGTGCATGCTTATCAAATGCTGTGACTGTGACATGGCAATTAAAGCTAATTGCTCTTGTTGTAATGACTGCCAAATTTGTTTGTCAAAGCTCTACACAGAGTGCTGTTCTTGTGTTGGTAAGCTATTGTTTATTTACTCCCTAGTATTTAATTATGAAAGCATCAAGCTGTTTGGTTAAATTTAATATGTAAAAATTAAATTTTACATGCAACAGATAGCTTTCACTTATTTAAAAAATGGTTAAATTCATCTTAAATATGTTGTTAGTTAATCTTAACCTTTTGAATCAATTGTATGAAGTTTAAAGTTATATTATGCTTTATATAAAATTTTAATTAAAACATTTAAAAAAAAGTTATTTCATCAATTTGTACAAATCATTCAATAAAAGGTCTGTGTGATAAGCCTGATCCAGAAGATGACATGGCAAGAAGTAGTTCAGTTGAAGAGATCTCTGACCCCATTCCTGACCTATTCAAGGTACTCACAGATGAGGAAGATCGTGAACAAAGATGGACAACATTTACATACGCTGTTGATTTGGACAAGCTCATCATGCAGTCAGGGAAAAAACCTGGGATGGAGGCTCAACAAATAACTCTAGGTAAAAAGGACTTTTTAAATATAAACAGGTGTGCAGTGGTTTTTTCCAACAAATTAAAAAAGGGAAACAAAAAGATTAAAAACATTAATATGTTTACTATGAGAGATTCCAAGCCAATACAAGTGTAAAGCACTGTTTGATTAGCAGCTGTTGTTGCAATTTCTACACTTTGTATTCTGTATAAAAATAAATATCCTTGATTGTCATCCTACTGCTACAGATTTTCTCTTTTCACAATGCATAATAGATGTCTAAAGTTGTTTTATTTCTAAACTTTGTAGTATAAAAGTAAAAAAAATATTTTAAAAAGACATTAGGGAATTGTCAAATTCTTTTAGCATTAACCTACCCATTTTTAAAAAAAAAAATAACTTTTTAATTTTCAAGATAATCACGCCAAGAAAACAAAAAGATACACTGGTACAGTAACATGTTTCAGGAATGGTTGTTGCAATATGGAATCTGCTTTTTTCTTAGGTAAAGATGATGGTTTGGGTACAAGGACAAATGAATTTGAGACAGGGCAGCTCTTAGGGATAAAAAACTGCACCGTTGCTTTTTTCTCTGACTGCATGCCAATGGCTAAATGCAAAGCATCTTGCAAATCAATGGGAGCTGCCAAATACAGATGGTTTCATTCTAATGGCTGTTGTGAATGTGTAGGAAATTCTTGCTTTGACTATGGTCTCAGTGAACCAAAGTAAGCTTTTTTTTTTCTTAACTGATATCACCAATTTATTAAAAAGTTTTGTAAAATGTGTACCTACAAACCAGTGCAATTTTGTAAACTATTTTTAGAGCAAGCTTAAGTTAAACCATTGTTTCTCAAATTTTTCCAGTTGTACATCATTAGCAGATGTCTCTGATTTAAAAGTGGCCCCTTTTGAAAACACAGCCCCCACCCCCCTAAAAACTAATGAGGCTTTCAGCACCTTCCTAGGCAATCTCAATGTCCACTGGTGATCCGTACTGCCTACTTTGAGAACCAATGCTTTAAACCATTAATTGAGTTGTGAAAAATACCAACTATAAAGGATAACTGGGCATTCATAATTTTACAACTTTATTTTAAAGGCTTGAAAATGATTTTAAATTACTGTAACCTCAGATGGTGCTATGTGTTGTGTTACAGAATAACTTTTACAGAGGAACAATTTTAAAAGAAATAATAAATTATGCTGCTATGTTATTGCTCTCCAGGTGCTTAAGATGTTCTGATAGTGCCTTTGCTGATAACCCAGATAAACACCACTCAACAAAGACAGACAAAAGTAGTGATGGACTCCACCAGTCAGTGTCAGTTGTCAATAACTAGCACCTATGATGATCATATCCACTGAACATTGCAGGACTGGAAAGTTTTCATTTGTTGGAATGTTCCGGATGATGCTGATATTGACAATATCTTGGCAACTGGCCATTTGTGAGCAGTATTCTAATGTGGTCCTAGAGGATGATGGAAATCTTTATTTCATTAAATTAATTCATGATTTGCATTTTAAACTGTTTGTACATCATCATTGCCTTCATATCATGAGACTGAAAAATCGTAAACGTTTTGGTCCTCACCGCATTTACCCAATTCTTAGATAAACGCAACATTTTACACCTAAATACAGATAATTGATGTGATTCTATAAGTAGTACAGCCATTATATAAAAAAATTATTTGATGTTGATGAGCCACTTGTATTTGGGTGCACCCAAATTTAATTCTTTTTGTAAAGATCTGATTTACATCTTCAGTCATTGTTTTTATCATTTCCATTTCAGCTTCATTATACCTCAGTGCCTTTAGACTATATGTTAAGTTTTATAACATATTACCACTTTTATCTTTCTGTAAGACCGAGAGAAACTTTGATGAAAATAATTGTAATACAGACTAATGTATGTGTTTAATTTTGTCAAGCTTAAAATAACGTTCATTGGGATTTTAATTAAATTCACTGATGTGTCGCAAAGAGCCACTATATGTGCAGCCTCATATCAAATACAGCTGTTTGAAATATGTTTGGTTTGAAATGTAGTATATTTTTAACATAAGTTTGGAAGTGATGATCTATTTTCTTGGGGCATTTAACTATTTTGACCTGTACTTACTAAAATACATTTATTTTATATATATATATATATATATATTTATATGTGCAGTGACTTGTACTGTAGTACTTAACATATATCAGAAACATAAAAATTGAGCTTTTAAATTTCATTTCAGATTAAATGATGATTTTAGTTTAGTGACTTAAATTTCTCAGTAGTAGTAGTACATTATGTTCATTAAAATCAAAATTAATCAATCAAAATGTATAAAGTAGTTTAAAAATATGATTTGCTAATTGAAGTTGTGCATGTTTGTGTTATTTTTTGTTTAAAAGAAAAAAACAACTGTTTCCATTTTTACAATTTTTATTATTGTATACAGGTTTGCATACCAAAGAAACTTTTTTCTGTACCTTAAAAATTGGGACATTTAAAACATTTATGAATCTTACTAAGCTCTTACTAAATAAAATAAAATTTTATGGTGCTTTCTTTGGAGACATTTTTGTGGGAGAGGATTTTTTCTATAATCTTTTAAATTGTTTTCTTTTTTTTCTTTTTTTTTATAATGTTCACTCCAAAAAACAACAAAATGAAGTACAAGAAATTTTCATTCCCGTTTTATTCTTTCTTGTTTCTTATGCTTTTCTTTTCTATTTATATAAATGAAAAAGGTTGTGATTTTTCTGATAAACATATCATTGATTTTGCTTTTAAAACTATTTTATTTGCTATTAATCTACTGGGCAGATTTCTAGTTGGTATTCTATAGAACAAATTAAAGCAGTGGTCATAAACTGAGATAAAAGCATAGTTTCGGGTAGTGCCATAGAAATTTGGTTGTCAGTTATTTTAAAAATCTTAATCACATACATTTCAATGAAATTAAAATTGGCCAGGGCAGAATAAGTAATGAGCAGAAGTCAATTAATTTTTTTTGTTGTTGTTGCGATATGTAGATCTGTTATTGTTACATCTATGAGTTATAATGGTACTCCTCCCCCCTCTTCTCTGAATACTATTGTAGATTTAATGCACTAAGGCAGTGTTTCTCAATATTTTTTTTTCCCCATAGTCCTATTTTAGCGCTTAAATAGGTTGAATGCTCTAGTCCAACACCCTCCTCAAAACCTAGTGGTAGAATTAAAAAATATCTCCATGCTGCTGTTGAACAATAGGATTTCAATTCCAGATTAAAGGCTGTTCCACAAATCTGTGAAAAATAGTTGTGTTGCATTAAAGTGCTTTTTTTTTTTTTTTTTAAAGTGTACTGTCTAACATCCCAACACCCCGCTCCCTTTTTGAAGAAACATATCCTATCTCACACTTGGAGATACAATTCCTCTCATTAATTAGTCTTCAAATTGCCTCACTGTGGAGCTTACTATGTTTGAAAACACTGCATTAAGGGTAGAGTTAGTGTTGAGGGGTGGAGCCATCACCTAAATATTAGCTGGATCTGAAGAGTCAGACATCTTGCCAGGTGATCAGATTTCGATAAATTGTTGGGACTTTGCTTGGTATCTGATACATTGTTTCATACTTTGCTTGATCTTTTATGTTTTCATTACTTATCTCATGTAGGTGAGGTCAATTATGAAGGGTCAAAGTATTTTTAGTCAAAGGTAATTTACTAGATTAGTCAAAAAATACAAATGAAAGAAACATGCACTGTCTTAATTGACCTTTCAGCTGGTCACTGCATTTATCCTATTGTATTCAATTAAACTGGTTTGTATTAATGTTCTGTATAATTTTAATTTGTGTAAGCAAATTGGCTAACTGATTTAAAATAACATTCTGTAAATTACTGAAATAATTATAAATTAAAATTTTGACAACTTACAAAGTTTTTGTTAAGTTTGTTTTGTCTTAAATATTTCTTTTTTTTTTTTTCAGTCCTAGACTATTTTGACAGAGTATTACCTAAGAAAGTGTCAAATTTAAGGACTTCCACATAACAATTTATTCAGATGTTATTTCACATGGTGTTCTCGATATAATTTTAACATTATACCTAGAATATAGAATATAGTGTTCTCCGAGATCTACTTGTCTTATGTAGTCTTCCATCCTCATGTCGGTCCCAGCTTCTTATTTTCTCAATTTCATTTGCCTCATATCCAATCTATTGGCACAAACTTATTGGCACCAATATGTTAGCAACGCTCTACTGTTTCAACCGGCGATCCCACTTAACTTCCTTCGCAGCCCCATTTGAGGTCCCATGGGCTGGCAACCCCTTCTCAGTCTAGTAACTTGATTTTGATTATCCCGAGATGCTAATGTGTCCAAATACCTTTATATTATGTAGTTGTTGTTTTTTGTTGTTTTTTTCCAAAATCAACACAAAGATAGATATACACGGGCGTCTATCCCCTTGAGTGGAGGAATCCAAATTCACCCTCGCCTTTCCCCTGGCCAGTTCAGCGTGGAATTAAACTCAAGAGTTTTCTATAAATATTACTATTGTTTTTCATAATACAACAATTTACAGTTTAAATATTTTTTTATTCAGTCATAAACAATAAAAATGAAACAATTGTAAAAAATTAACTTTTTTTATAATTTAATACAGTTTATAATATAAATTTTGATAAAATTAAATCGCTGGATGAGAAAAACGTTATTCACTTTTCACCAGATTGAGCAAAACCTCTGGAAATGAGAAACCCTAGTGGACATCCTCATAAAATCTCGTCACAGAGATGTGCCAGCCCACCGCACCCCTTTTTTTTCTATAGATGCATGACGTCATTTATGGATGACCATTTACTGACCCTTATTATTTTATGTAAACTGTTGACCATATAAATTATAAAACAAAAATATATGGAAGGTTGCATTTTCGACCAACCAGTCGCGTAGCTAGGGTTGGTGTCACCCGGTGCGGTAAACTCGTGGTGTCACCCCCCCCCCCCCGGGTTTTTTTTAAAAATTTTCCCCCCGGGGGGGGGCCTTCAGGTTTTTGGGGGGGGGGGGGGGGGGAGGCGGGTTTTTTTTTGGGGGGGGGGGGG